>JAVTVY010024133.1:0-85542 GCA_036873755.1 Hanleya hanleyi
GGATTATGAGATAAGCCAGATTATAGGAGCTTGCCGGTTTACAGTAATTAAGAAGTTTTCATTCCCTGCCCTATTTATTTTTCGTAGTAGAACAACTTTTTAAATAATAACTTATGGTATTCTACTAGTATTATTTATTTATTTATTTATTTATGCATTATTTTTTTATTTTTTTATTTTTTGCTTGATGCACCTCTTATATTTGTGGTACACTGGTCAAGGCGTGTTGATTTATCTCGTTTGCAATTCTCACGACGCCGATAATCTCCGTAACCGCCTACACACATTTCAGGCACCCCAGAAAATTTACCATTTCAATATTTTTCGTCTTTTCATTTATTATTGCATTTTAAAAAGCACTTTTAATCTAATTCATTTTGCACCAAATACCGGTAACGAATTCCTATAATTTTCAAACAGTTGTGTTACGAGTTAATCCCCCCCCCCACCCAAATAATTGGATGGAGAGATATTCTATGGCCACTTCACGCCAATGTGAGATCACCAAAAGCAGCCGGTGAAATTCTTTTCGCATTACTTATCATACACTTATCATACACAGACAAAATAGTGCGAAGTGGGCCAGATGCATCGGAAACGCAACTTTCTGCGGACCCTTATGACCGCCATGCCAATGTTTCCCATGATCGCCCACACATAGAATCACATCCATGAGCACAAAAATAATCCAATAGAATAAAGTAATATCAATCACCTCTTGAAGAGGTTCCGATGGAAAGTTTTAGGCATACGAGAGCTAGAATAATGTATCCTATACGACAGTAATAATTCATTTCTATCATAAACATAAATAGTTTATATACTGTCGATCATATTTTGTGATATCTTGAAAATTAGGCAGGCGAGTATGAAGCTCATATCTTAATATAATTGAACCAGACAGTTGTTCTACGATATAGGTAATGCATATGGATATGCGTCTTGGATACATAATGGCCATTCAAAGATTTACGGGGTCCATTATAAATTTGAACAGATGAGACCCTTACATAAGTACCCTGAAGTCATTAAAAGCTTGTCAAGAGAACAGTTTTCTCTTCTTCAATAAGATTTATATTACGCAAAGTCCGTGTAGTAGCAGGATTTGATTTATTTTGTACCTACTCATTTCTATTTCGGGATAATGAATACTTAACATCGTATATCGATCGACTTTTTACCCCTCAGCCTATTAGGCTGCGGGGTCTTGTCATTGGCATGTACGTCCGGTCGTCCGGTCGTTCGTCCGGTCGGTCGTCCGGTCGTCCGGTCGTCCGGTCGTCAACAATTCTTGTGATCGATCTAGAAACCGAACCGTTGCTTCTAGAGACTTCAAATTTGGTATACAGAATTGTTGGATGGTCAACCACAAGCCTATTGAATCTGGACCCGATTGGTTGGAAACTTTGGCGGCCATCTTTAATTTATGCGAAACCATCACAGCTTTCTCGTTACCAACCTTTTTTTAGAACGACTTACCCTAGGCACACCAAACTTGCCGTGCACATCCATATGCTCATGACCCAGAACCTTATTGAATCTGGACCCGATTGGGTGGAAACTTTGGCGGCCATCTTTAATTTATGCGAAACCATGAGTCTTGTGTAGCTCGGAAACCATTTTGCTGTTCAGTGTGAAACTTTGTAGAGATTATCGATACATCAAGAAACTTTGAAGGAATGACCAAACCAGTTTCCTGATTAGGTGAAAGCCTTGGTGGCCATCTTTAATTTATGCAGAATCTTTAATGATGTATTTCTTTGATACCTGGTTTCCTTAAGTGGCATTTAGAAGTTGGGAAGTAGATAAATAAACAAATTGCTTATGGATAACAACTTCTAGTTTATTCAGGACGACGTTTCGATACAGGTACTAGTATCGTTGAATGACTTGAGAACGATACTAGTACCTGTATCGAAACGTCGTCCTGAATAAACTAGAAGTTGTTATCCATAAGAATTTGTTTATTTATTCTTTGATACCATTGAAGTGTTCTATACGAAACTTCTTGTTACCAAGCTTTCTTTAGAGCGACTTACCCTAGGCACACCAAACTTGCCGTGCACATCCATATGCTCATTACCCAGAACCCTATTGAATCTGGACCCGATTGGGTGGAAACTTTGGCGGCCATCTTTGATTTATGCGAAACCATGAATCTTGTGTATCTCGGAAACCATTTTGCTGTTCAGTGTGAAACTTTGTAGAGATTATCGATACATCAAGAAACTTTGAAGGAATGACCGAACCAGTTTTCCTGATTAGGTGAAAGCCTTGGCGGCCATCTTTAATTCATGCAGAATCTTTAATGATGTATTTTTTTGATACCATTGAAGTGTTCTATACGAAACTTGGTATACAGCATCGATGTATCAAGAGACTTGACTTGCACTGAATAACCACATCAATTCTTCTGAGAGGCGGGAAGGATGGCCGGCCATTTTTAATTTATGCAGAATCATTAATGATCTCTATATCTGATACCGTTTAAGTGCTCGATATAAAATTTGGTAAACATCATCGATGCAGCAAGATACTTATGATGAATGACAGAACTGGTTTCTCTGATTGGGTGGAAATCTTGGTGGCCATCTTTAATTTATGCAAAATCTTTAATGATATATATCTCGGATACCATTTAAGTGTTCTATATGAAGCTTGGTATACAGCATCGATGTATCAAGACACTCGCAATGAAGATCAGAAGACCGGAAGGATAGGCGGCCATCTTTAATTTATGCAAAATCATTAATGATCTCTTGATACCGTTCAAGTGCTCGATGTAAAATTTGATATACATCATCAGTGCATCAAGAAACTTACGATGAATGACAGAACTGGTTTCTCTGATTGGGCGGACTTTCTACATCACTAAGGAGCCACTGTTCAGCGACTAATGTTCTCATACTTGGAGACTTCAACAATGACTTTGCTGTCGACTCGGCTGAAACAACCAAGATAAACGACTTCTTCCAAGAGCATGGGCTCTTTCCCTTAATCCCCACCCCAACCACAGATCTTAGGACAACCATTGAGCAGATTTTCACCAATTTCAAACTCACAGATATACAATTTGATGTCCATGAAACATATTATTCATATCACAAGGCTGTTCGAATTGCCATCCACCCATCCTCATCCTCTGCTTGATCACAGATGGAAAGAGACAGACAATCAACAGGTACACAGGGATTCATACAGTTATTGCTATCAAAGACTTTTATTATTGTTTAGATTATTATTAGGGTTCAAAGCCAAAATGGCTTGAAGCCTTTTGTTTTTGTTCAGAATATTTCTGTTCTTCCGCCATATTTTTTGCACACGCTATGTCAAAATATTTATTATAATCCTTCAATGCATCCAACATCCCACACTGAATTTATCATATTGTAATCTTTTACAAGCCACTGCTAAAGCATCTTCTGCATTCAACCAAATCTTTCAGGCTTTTACATATGCATTTTTCATTCATTGTGTACCAATATACACTGACTAAAACTGTCTGGCTGAGGGGTTGTTGCACCTTTTAGGTGCTGCCTCATGTTATTGTTTACCTTGGTTGGTCTCAAATGAGGGGGTAGAAAAATTCACGACACAGCACTATTTCCATCACGGGAATTCATGAACCAATATTCTCCTGTCAAAATATGACAATCGCATTCTCGAAAACACACAAATGGAGGATACAGTGGTGTTTAAGCAAGAGCACGGGATTGGAAAACATATTCTATATAATTTTCCAAAATTCGAGGGATCCCTTCTCGCCCGGCTTCGCTTTAGCGTTTGCAGATCACTAGACTTGGCACGCATATAATGTACCGTCTTATTTCCGCATTTATAGCGTTACCTGGTAAATTTTTTTTATTTCCGTTACTAAATTGAGTCACAAATCATGAATGTATTTGTCCCAGCTCCCGTGATTCTGTAGATTTTAAAGGAATCTTAAACATGGATATTCAAACATGAACGTTGTCCAAAATTTCATAACATTCGCTGCATACCATATACATATTTTGCTTGCCTTAGTTGTAGTATATATAGGTTTTTATCCACTGTTTTCAGGGAAAAACTTCATAGTTGACCACATTCTATATTAACATGTACACGTCTATTTGGCATTTGGTCATTTGTAAAAATCAGTGACCATGTTTGATGACATGTCAGTTTGGTAGAGAAAAGGATTTACCATTTCCATTGTACTCCAACGAAAATCATATCCAAATCTAAATGATATCCATATCTATAAACACGCTCACATCTGTGCATCACGAGATCAAACATGATCGACCATGCTTTGCAAATTAAAGCTACGTACTCAACATGATTGTTGTACACACGACTTTAATAACCCCTGCTGCTTTGCGCGGGAACTGGCTAGTGACGTCGAGTGGGGTCGGCTTCAGCTATACTGACATGTAAACTTAATGTAAGCTGCACACATATTAGAATATAATGGAGCAAAACTCTGCCAATATCCATCCGATTTTCACTCTGTTTGGTGATTATTAAACATGAAGAGATGCTCGTTTCAGGAATGTATAGTTTGAGTAAATATCTTCTGTTAAGTAATGGCGAAATATTGACCCAAAAAAAATGGTGTTAGTTCGTAAGGAATGTTTGCGATATACCCACGCTCGATTTTCATCATTTTTCTTAAAAGCGCCTCCATAAAATAAAAACCCATGTATATATTTCTCATCTACAGTATTATTGGGTTATGAAAATATAAATCTCATTTTTATATCTTCGATCACTTTCTTGTGATGTTTAAAAGACAACGTGTAAACGAACTTCCGCAAAAAAGCTCTGAGAGCAGAGCAGAACATTCTGCGATAGGCAAACAGAAACCGATACCAGCTGCTGACACACGGCACACACGTAAATCCGAATATAACCGAGCAAAACACCAGCAAATATGTTGAGTATTCATGGCATTTTTGTAATATTCATAAAATTTAAAGACGTTATGGCAGGACTAGGGAAAATTTATTAATATTTTCGACAATTTAGACTGCCGAAAATTGTTGAAAATGCATTAATTTTATCTAGTCCTGTCATTTCTTTGAATTTATTAATGGTCTATATTAGAAAAAACATGAATACTCATCATATTTGCTGGTGTTTCACTCGATTATATTCTGATTTACATGTGCGCCCTGTGTCATATGACAGCTCAAACCAAAATTTGAATTTACACACAATCTATTATGAAGTTTGGATGCTTGAAAGAACCAAGAACGTTTTTGGTTTCCAGTGACATATTTTTGTTTCAAGAGAAACAGCCTGGATCGAAAGACGAAATCGGTTTCATTACCGTCACAAACAAAGGAGTTTTGTGTACTAGTATGTAATCGCATATTCTTTTATGGAAGACAGAGTCGGTGTTTCTGGGATAGTGTCAGTAATTAGTGGTAACAAACAAAGTTTTTTGTGTTGTTTTGCATTTATTTAACTTACTCCTAATTCCATCAAGAAATACAAGCCTTGAGAAATCGAAAACATTAGGATTGGCACTTGAGTAAAATTGTCAGCTGTTATGAAATGATGGTGTTGAAATATCATCTCGGTCAGTGAATGATTACAATGGATGATTTTCAATTCATTAGTTTATTGTTCCTCTTCGCCTTCTGCCTCCTCATCAAATTCTCCCTCCTCCTCGGCCGTGGCGTCCTGGTACTGTTGGTACTCGGATACCAGGTCATTCATGTTAGACTCGGCCTCGGTAAACTCCATCTCGTCCATACCCTCACCCGTGTACCAATGTAAGAACGCTTTGCGGCGGAACATGGCCGTGAACTGCTCTGAGATACGTTTGAATAGTTCCTGGATCGCGGTACTGTTACCAATGAATGTGGAGGACATTTTGAGACCACGTGGTGGAATGTCACAAACAGCGGTTTTCACGTTGTTCGGTATCCATTCTACAAAGTAGCTGCTGTTCTTGTTTTGGACGTTCAACATTTGTTCGTCCACTTCCTTCATGGACATACGGCCACGGAATATGGCAGCCACGGTCAGATAACGGCCATGACGGGGATCACAGGCGGCCATCATGTTCTTGGCATCAAACATCTGCTGAGTGAGTTCCGGTACAGTCAGGGCCCGATATTGCTGGCTTCCTCGAGACGTGAGAGGGGCAAATCCTGGCATAAAGAAGTGCAGACGTGGAAATGGAACCATATTGACCGCCAGTTTGCGGAGATCGGCATTAAGTTGGCCTGGAAATCGAAGACAGGTGGTCACACCGGACATTGTAGCCGACACGAGATGATTCAAGTCACCATAAGTCGGAGTGGTCAACTTCAGTGTCCGGAAGCAGATGTCGTAGAGAGCCTCGTTGTCGATACAGTATGTCTCGTCTGTGTTTTCAACCAGTTGATGGACGGACAGGCGTTGTACGGCTCTACAACTGTATCAGATACCTGAAGGAAAAGTACACCCGTACGTTAATAAAGTCAGGTGAAAATACCAATGGATAGAATGGATTCAGAAAAGACCAACGAATATAAATTAATCGGACTTTCACAAACAATGTATATCACATCCTTGTGTTATTTTGAACGACCGCAATGTTCATATCAAATAAACTCAAATTATATCACGACATTAAAATAACCAGTCAAATCAATATAACCCAAATATGTTGTGGATAATGTCCCAGTGCTGTTGATCCTGAGATTTTGTTTTTATATGATAAGAAAGCAACCACTGGCAGCGACACCAGAGAATTATCCGTATCTCGTTTACCTTTGGTGAGGGGACCACGGAGAAGGTGTTCATAATTCTGTCTGGATATTCTTCACGGATCTTGCTGATCAGCAGAGTTCCCAGTCCTGATCCTGTGCCCCCACCCAGGGAGTGAGTCAACTGGAAACCCTGCAGACAGTCACAACTCTCAGCCTCTTTACGGACCACATCTAATACAGAGTCAACGAGTTCAGCCCCCTCGGTGCAGTGACCCTTGGCCCAGTTGTTACCGGCGCCGCTCTGACCGAACACAAAGTTGTCCGGTCTGAAAATCTGACCGAAAGGACCGGACCTGACCGAATCCATGGTACCGGGCTCCAAATCCACCAGCACGGCACGGGGGACATATTTTCCTTCTGAAATTAACGAAAATGTACATTAATCGATACTCTCGTACTATATATTTTCTGACGAATGTAAAATTGCATAAATTGTCCAGTGACTTCGCCATGCAAACCAATGAAGAGTGAACATTTGAGACTGAAAGAACCATGTGTAACATTGATATGATGCAAATTGCGTGGGGTTCTTGTTTTTTCCCCATTTCTCGCCCCAGTGGATTTGGTGAGCTGAATTGTGATCAATATTAGAGGCATGAACAAACGGCCGAAAAAAGTGGTTAATAGTCCGAATTGGGCAAAAAAATATTTTCAATACCAAGTAAGAAATATTGTCTCTGAATAATGTTGATGACTCGTACCTGTAGCCTCGTTATAATACACGTTAATTCTCTCCAGTTGAAGGTCTGAGTCCCCGTGATAGGTTCCCGTCGGATCTACGCCATGCTCGTCCGAAATTACCTCCCAAAACTGAAATACAGAAAATTAATTATATATACCGTCCTTAATTTGTGGGACGTTTTTGCCAGAGTTGTATCCCGCTGTTAACCCTACCTGGCCTGGTTGTGGGTGTGTGTGGGGGGGTGGGGGGGGGGGGGGGGGGAGGAATTTGACTCCTTCCACACCCAACTCTCTACCCTATCTCGAGAACGACAAAATATTGAGAGCTGACGCTCCGTGACATCATATTGGGGTCATTTTTGGTCCTCTTAGCATAATGAGTAAATTAAAATGGCAGCCATGTAGATACCAGGAAAGTGATGTTTTCGTCATTTGTCTTCAAAATTCGTGTTTTTTTCGAGAAGGGAAGTGGGCAAAAACTATTTTATTTCCTATATGATTCCTATATTAGAAGAATCCATAATAGATGAGTTTAATGAACAAGACATTACGACTTACTGCGTCATGGCTTTGAGCATGTCTAAAAATTTGAATTTTACAATTTATAATATTGAATTCCAGACAGCGAATGTTTACCTTTGCCCCGATCTGGTTACCACACTGGCCGGCCTGGATATGTACGATCTCCCTCATATTGGTAGGTGGGTGGTTAACTGGTTGGTGATCAACTGCAGGACGACTGGATGACAGTATGCATTCCTGTTGGACTTGCCCACATTTATCAGACGTCGTTCGCGTCGACCAAAATACGCCTAGCTACAAGACGCCTAGCCACAGACGCCTATAGGGAGCGTTGAAAGTCACACTATAGCTCTCTGTATGAAACCAGGGATAAGGAAAATATTTTATCTCCTCCTCGTGATAGACCCGGTCCCGATGGGGATGGAATATTTCAGATTTAGTTGCCTAAACCTGAGTGGAATTAATATATTAGAACATAGCAGAACAATTACTCCGACAAATTAAGGCACACAGAATATGCATTGGGATGGTGGCTTTTTTATTTTGGCGGCACAAAAGAACAATTCACGGAATTGATATAGAAATGAAGCAATTTTCTGAATACGCTTATCCAATGAACCAGCTTTGATCCCACATAATTTAATAGCACAATTCTGTCTCTACATACAATAAAATAGCACAATTTTACGAACTGTAACGATCTTGGCACTATATGTGGTTAGTCGATGATTCTATGGTAAGCATCTCTGCCACATTATGACGATTCACAAAGAGGAGCAAGAAATCCCCGGTCAAGAACACAACTTCTTCTTGACGATATCGTGTTTTTGTGTACAAAGCCTCGTCGGAGCGGCGCCAAGATGGCTGCGGCGGAATCTGCCGAACGACGCAACTTTCCGGCTACTTTCTTCTTTCTTGGTGGCTTGAGTGGGGCGTCTCTGGATAGGCTTTCTTGACCAATCACCGTACGAAAGGTAACTTGACTGGCAATGGCTTCATCTATGACATGGGCAGATACAATACCCAATGGCCGGATTTCTTTCTCCAGCTTTGACACAGGGATATTCTGAAAGTTGATTTTGTGTATGAAAATTTTGATGGTTCGCCGGAAGAAGCTGTTCCCTTTATTCTGGCAATATCGTCTGCTCCACTCGAGGGCGGTGTCCCACTTGGTCTCTGCTCTTGCCTTCAGGCCTGCTCTCAGAAGTATCATGACGGCCGTGGATCTCGGGAGATCCTTAAACTCCGACAGGGTCAGAACGTCTTCGGCTCTCACACAAATGAATTCTAGGATTTTCTGGGCGAGAATCCGTGTCCACTTGAATTGAGAATACGCCTCTGTGGACACCAGCAATTGCAAGACGGTATTCAACGTGATGTAACTTTCAGCGTAATCGAAACATGCGGAACGAAGGGAGGGTAGACCGTACATGTCAGCGGCGTTCATAACGCCAATGGCGGAGGTGATGTTGACGTTAACGCTGCCGCTGTGGAGATACAGAATGATGCGGCGGAAAACGTCAGCGTCAAAATCTTCCACGGATATCTCCAGCTTGTTTGGCTCCTCTCTCACAGATACGCTTTTCATCTTCTTGTAAGATCTTTTCCTCACAATCTGGAAAAATCGCCTGAGGAAACTTTTTCTCTTTGGGTTCCTCGAGGCGTTGGAGTCTTTGGTAGTACAGGCTGCGTTCTGATGGGATTGAATCATCTTATAGAAAAACTTGCTCCTTGAAGCCAGTATTGCTTTTACTCCATGGACTGGATCTCTGTTCTTCCCTACTAAAAACGTCACATCACACATGTCCGGCATTCCGAGGATAAGACGAAGGTTGTCACACATGTCTTCGGTATTCGTGAACATCGTGGCCTCCATCTCCTCTGGTGGGCCCAAATGCAAACTGTCATGGCGGTAATCAATGATATAGGCGGTGTCGGCTATATTACCAGAGTCTAACAATCCACTGGTATCGGTAGTTGAAGAAAGATGGCCGTTTCGGAAGTCACTTCCGGTTATTGATATGCGTTCCGCATTATCAGAGTTGCAAACTTCCGATTGGTCAATAATGTCCATATCTGAAGTTGTAAAAGTACAAAGTCCATCAGAGGGATCCACGTGGAATAGTATGGGTGAGGGCGATATATCCATTACAAATCACTTAAATATCCGATATATTAGTACCTGTATGCCTCTTGGATGTACTGACCCGGACTACTTGCCCATCGCTTTATATATACTTTTGTCACAATTTTCTCTGTTTGTGTTGACTGGATTCATTAATGTCATGCTAATCAGTTGTCATCGACCGTATATGGTGTTCAGCAGACAGAATTCACCCTAGCCAGACATGGAGCTGACGCTGAAATGTAATCACCCACATCGACCAATCAAATTCCTCCATCACATGCGTCTCATACAGCTAGTCTCTCAGACGATTAAGTCTTTTGATGATTGACAGTTGTGAATGAATTAAAAGATGACGATTTAGTAATCAGACAACCGGATTATGAGATAAGCCAGATTATAGGAGCTTGCCGGTTTACAGTAATTAAGAAGTTTTCATTCCCTGCCCTATTTATTTTTCGTAGTAGAACAACTTTTTAAATAATAACTTATGGTATTCTACTAGTATTATTTATTTATTTATTTATTTATGCATTATTTTTTTATTTTTTTATTTTTTGCTTGATGCACCTCTTATATTTGTGGTACACTGGTCAAGGCGTGTTGATTTATCTCGTTTGCAATTCTCACGACGCCGATAATCTCCGTAACCGCCTACACACATTTCAGGCACCCCAGAAAATTTACCATTTCAATATTTTTCGTCTTTTCATTTATTATTGCATTTTAAAAAGCACTTTTAATCTAATTCATTTTGCACCAAATACCGGTAACGAATTCCTATAATTTTCAAACAGTTGTGTTACGAGTTAATCCCCCCCCCCACCCAAATAATTGGATGGAGAGATATTCTATGGCCACTTCACGCCAATGTGAGATCACCAAAAGCAGCCGGTGAAATTCTTTTCGCATTACTTATCATACACTTATCATACACAGACAAAATAGTGCGAAGTGGGCCAGATGCATCGGAAACGCAACTTTCTGCGGACCCTTATGACCGCCATGCCAATGTTTCCCATGATCGCCCACACATAGAATCACATCCATGAGCACAAAAATAATCCAATAGAATAAAGTAATATCAATCACCTCTTGAAGAGGTTCCGATGGAAAGTTTTAGGCATACGAGAGCTAGAATAATGTATCCTATACGACAGTAATAATTCATTTCTATCATAAACATAAATAGTTTATATACTGTCGATCATATTTTGTGATATCTTGAAAATTAGGCAGGCGAGTATGAAGCTCATATCTTAATATAATTGAACCAGACAGTTGTTCTACGATATAGGTAATGCATATGGATATGCGTCTTGGATACATAATGGCCATTCAAAGATTTACGGGGTCCATTATAAATTTGAACAGATGAGACCCTTACATAAGTACCCTGAAGTCATTAAAAGCTTGTCAAGAGAACAGTTTTCTCTTCTTCAATAAGATTTATATTACGCAAAGTCCGTGTAGTAGCAGGATTTGATTTATTTTGTACCTACTCATTTCTATTTCGGGATAATGAATACTTAACATCGTATATCGATCGACTTTTTACCCCTCAGCCTATTAGGCTGCGGGGTCTTGTCATTGGCATGTACGTCCGGTCGTCCGGTCGTTCGTCCGGTCGGTCGTCCGGTCGTCCGGTCGTCCGGTCGTCAACAATTCTTGTGATCGATCTAGAAACCGAACCGTTGCTTCTAGAGACTTCAAATTTGGTATACAGAATTGTTGGATGGTCAACCACAAGCCTATTGAATCTGGACCCGATTGGTTGGAAACTTTGGCGGCCATCTTTAATTTATGCGAAACCATCACAGCTTTCTCGTTACCAACCTTTTTTTAGAACGACTTACCCTAGGCACACCAAACTTGCCGTGCACATCCATATGCTCATGACCCAGAACCTTATTGAATCTGGACCCGATTGGGTGGAAACTTTGGCGGCAATCTTTAATTTATGCGAAACCATGAATCTTGTGTATCTCGGAAACCATTTTGCTGTTCAGTGTGAAACTTTGTAGAGATTATCGATACATCAAGAAACTTTGAAGGAATGACCAAACCAGTTTCCTGATTAGGTGAAAGCCTTGGTGGCCATCTTTAATTTATGCAGAATCTTTAATGATGTATTTCTTTGATACCTGGTTTCCTTAAGTGGCATTTAGAAGTTGGAAAGTAGATAAATAAACAAATTGCTTATGGATAACAACTTCTAGTTTATTCAGGACGACGTTTCGATACAGGTACTAGTATCGTTCTCAAGTCAATACTTGAGAACGATACTAGTACCTGTATCGAAACGTCGTCCTGAATAAACTAGAAGTTGTTATCCATAAGCAATTTGTTTATTTATTCTTTGATACCATTGAAGTGTTCTATACGAAACTTCTTGTTACCAAGCTTTCTTTAGAACGACTTACCCTAGGCACACCAAACTTGCCGTGCACATCCATATGCTCATTACCCAGAACCCTATTGAATCTGGACCCGATTGGGTGGAAACTTTGGCGGCCATCTTTAATTTATGCGAAATCATGAATCTTGTGTATCTCGGAAACCATTTTGCTGTTCAGTGTGAAACTTTGTAGAGATTATCGATACATCAAGAAACTTTGAAGGAATGACCGAACCAGTTTTCCTGATTAGGTGAAAGCCTTGGCGGCCATCTTTAATTCATGCAGAATCTTTAATGATGTATTTTTTTGATACCATTGAAGTGTTCTATACGAAACTTGGTATACAGCATCGATGTATCAAGAGACTTGACTTGCACTGAATAACCACATCAATTCTTCTGAGAGGCGGGAAGGATGGCCGGCCATTTTTAATTTATGCAGAATCATTAATGATCTCTATATCTGATACCGTTTAAGTGCTCGATATAAAATTTGGTAAACATCATCGATGCAGCAAGATACTTATGATGAATGACAGAACTGGTTTCTCTGATTGGGTGGAAATCTTGGTGGCCATCTTTAATTTATGCAAAATCTTTAATGATATATATCTCGGATACCATTTAAGTGTTCTATATGAAACTTGGTATACAGCATCGATGTATCAAGACACTCGCAATGAAGATCAGAAGACCGGAAGGATAGGCGGCCATCTTTAATTTATGCAAAATCATTAATGATCTCTCTCCGATACCGTTCAAGTGCTCGATGTAAAATTTGATATACATCATCAGTGCATCAAGAAACTTACGATGAATGACAGAACTGGTTTCTCTGATTGGGCGGACTTTCTACATCACTAAGGAGCCACTGTTCAGCGACTAATGTTCTCATACTTGGAGACTTCAACAATGACTTTGCTGTCGACTCGGCTGAAACAACCAAGATAAACGACTTCTTCCAAGAGCATGGGCTCTTTCCCTTAATCCCCACCCCAACCACAGATCTTAGGACAACCATTGAGCAGATTTTCACCAATTTCAAACTCACAGATATACAATTTGATGTCCATGAAACATATTATTCATATCACAAGGCTGTTCGGATTGCCATCCACCCATCCTCATCCTCTGCTTGATCACAGATGGAAAGAAACAGACAATCAACAGGTACACAGGGATTCATACAGTTATTGCTATCAAAGACTTTTATTATTGTTTAGATTATTATTAGGGTTCAAAGCCAAAATGGCTTGAAGCCTTGTTTTTGTTCAGAATATTTCTGTTCTTCCGCCATATTTTTTGCACACGCTATGTCAAAATATTTATTATAATCCTTCAATGCATCCAACATCCCACACTGAATTTATCATATTGTAATCTTTTACAAGCCACTGCTAAAGCATCTTCTGCATTCAACCAAATCTTTCAGGCTTTTACATATGCATTTTTCATTCATTGTGTACCAATATACACTGACTAAAACTGTCTGGCTGAGGGGTTGTTGCACCTTTTAGGTGCTGCCTCATGTTATTGTTTACCTTGGTTGGTCTCAAATGAGGGGGTAGAAAAATTCACGACACAGCACTATTTCCATCACGGGAATTCATGAACCAATATTCTCCTGTCAAAATATGACAATCGCATTCTCGAAAACACACAAATGGAGGATACAGTGGTGTTTAAGCAAGAGCACGGGATTGGAAAACATATTCTATATAATTTTCCAAAATTCGAGGGATCCCTTCTCGCCCGGCTTCGCTTTAGCGTTTGCAGATCACTAGACTTGGCACGCATATAATGTACCGTCTTATTTCCGCATTTATAGCGTTACCTGGTAAATTTTTTTTATTTCCGTTACTAAATTGAGTCACAAATCATGAATGTATTTGTCCCAGCTCCCGTGATTCTGTAGATTTTAAAGGAATCTTAAACATGGATATTCAAACATGAACGTTGTCCAAAATTTCATAACATTCGCTGCATACCATATACATATTTTGCTTGCCTTAGTTGTAGTATATATAGGTTTTTATCCACTGTTTTCAGGGAAAAACTTCATAGTTGACCACATTCTATATTAACATGTACACGTCTATTTGGCATTTGGTCATTTGTAAAAATCAGTGACCATGTTTGATGACATGTCAGTTTGGTAGAGAAAAGGATTTACCATTTCCATTGTACTCCAACGAAAATCATATCCAAATCTAAATGATATCCATATCTATAAACACGCTCACATCTGTGCATCACGAGATCAAACATGATCGACCATGCTTTGCAAATTAAAGCTACGTACTCAACATGATTGTTGTACACACGACTTTAATAACCCCTGCTGCTTTGCGCGGGAACTGGCTAGTGACGTCGAGTGGGGTCGGCTTCAGCTATACTGACATGTAAACTTAATGTAAGCTGCACACATATTAGAATATAATGGAGCAAAACTCTGCCAATATCCATCCGATTTTCACTCTGTTTGGTGATTATTAAACATGAAGAGATGCTCGTTTCAGGAATGTATAGTTTGAGTAAATATCTTCTGTTAAGTAATGGCGAAATATTGACCCAAAAAAAATGGTGTTAGTTCGTAAGGAATGTTTGCGATATACCCACGCTCGATTTTCATCATTTTTCTTAAAAGCGCCTCCATAAAATAAAAACCCATGTATATATTTCTCATCTACAGTATTATTGGGTTATGAAAATATAAATCTCATTTTTATATCTTCGATCACTTTCTTGTGATGTTTAAAAGACAACGTGTAAACGAACTTCCGCAAAAAAGCTCTGAGAGCAGAGCAGAACATTCTGCGATAGGCAAACAGAAACCGATACCAGCTGCTGACACACGGCACACACGTAAATCCGAATATAACCGAGCAAAACACCAGCAAATATGTTGAGTATTCATGGCATTTTTGTAATATTCATAAAATTTAAAGACGTTATGGCAGGACTAGGGAAAATTTATTAATATTTTCGACAATTTAGACTGCCGAAAATTGTTGAAAATGCATTAATTTTATCTAGTCCTGTCATTTCTTTGAATTTATTAATGGTCTATATTAGAAAAAACATGAATACTCATCATATTTGCTGGTGTTTCACTCGATTATATTCTGATTTACATGTGCGCCCTGTGTCATATGACAGCTCAAACCAAAATTTGAATTTACACACAATCTATTATGAAGTTTGGATGCTTGAAAGAACCAAGAACGTTTTTGGTTTCCAGTGACATATTTTTGTTTCAAGAGAAACAGCCTGGATCGAAAGACGAAATCGGTTTCATTACCGTCACAAACAAAGGAGTTTTGTGTACTAGTATGTAATCGCATATTCTTTTATGGAAGACAGAGTCGGCGTTTCTGGGATAGTGTCAGTAATTAGTGGTAACAAACAAAGTTTTTTGTGTTGTTTTGCATTTATTTAACTTACTCCTAATTCCATCAAGAAATACAAGCCTTGAGAAATCGAAAACATTGGGATTGGCACTTGAGTAAAATTGTCAGCTGTTATGAAATGATGGTGTTGAAATATCATCTCGGTCAGTGAATGATTACAATGGATGATTTTCAATTCATTAGTTTATTGTTCCTCTTCGCCTTCTGCCTCCTCATCAAATTCTCCCTCCTCCTCGGCCGTGGCGTCCTGGTACTGTTGGTACTCGGATACCAGGTCATTCATGTTAGACTCGGCCTCGGTAAACTCCATCTCGTCCATGCCCTCGCCCGTGTACCAATGTAAGAACGCTTTACGGCGGAACATGGCCGTGAACTGCTCTGAGATACGTTTGAATAGTTCCTGGATCGCGGTACTGTTACCAATGAATGTGGAGGACATTTTGAGACCACGTGGTGGAATGTCACAAACAGCGGTTTTCACGTTATTCGGTATCCATTCTACAAAGTAGCTGCTGTTCTTGTTTTGGACGTTCAACATTTGTTCGTCCACTTCCTTCATGGACATACGGCCACGGAATATGGCAGCCACGGTCAGATAACGGCCATGACGGGGATCACAGGCGGCCATCATGTTCTTGGCGTCAAACATCTGTTGAGTTAGTTCCGGTACAGTCAGGGCCCGATATTGCTGGCTCCCTCGAGACGTAAGAGGGGCAAATCCAGGCATAAAGAAGTGCAGACGTGGAAATGGAACCATATTGACCGCCAGTTTGCGCAGATCGGCATTAAGTTGGCCCGGAAATCGGAGACAGGTGGTGACACCGGACATTGTAGCCGACACGAGATGATTCAAGTCACCATAAGTCGGAGTGGTCAACTTCAGTGTCCGGAAGCAGATGTCGTAGAGAGCCTCGTTGTCGATACAGTATGTCTCATCTGTGTTCTCGACCAGTTGGTGGACGGACAGGGTGGCGTTGTACGGCTCGACGACTGTATCAGATACCTGGTATAAAAAGAACACCCGTATATTAATGAATTACAACACATATAAGGGAAGTGGGAAGAGGTGCCGACATACTGGCAGAGCCACATGACTTTACAGTATAGTCTTCCGGTTAACGTATTCTAAAGCACATACCAAGGATCTAACGATTCGTGATATGTGTTGTATCTCAGGTACGCTTGAAGATAACAACAGATGATTTGGGGTCATAATAAACATTTAAAAATAAATTAAGTAAAAAAAATACTATTAACACGTTATCTACAGGCTTTTAAATCTAACATATAAATATCAAATAAACGAAATATCACGACACTAAGAGAAAAAAGGCAAATCTTGCTCTCGTGATCTTATTGACTATAACATCGGAAGCCCATTTATGGACTTCTGATGTAACCCAACGAAATTATATGTTATCTCTGTGTGAATGGATCAAGTTTCCAATTCCGGTAACTTGCCGTAAACCTATTGGAAACTTCCAATAGATTTCCGGTGAGTTTCCGGAATTGGAAACTTGATCCATTCACGCAGTGCATGTTACAATCCTAATATTGAATATTAGAAGGCTACTGTGATACAACCCAAAAATATTGGCACAAGTATCTGACCTACCTTTGGTGAGGGGACCACAGAGAATGTGTTCATAATTCTGTCGGGGTACTCTTCACGGATCTTGCTGATCAGCAGTGTTCCCAGTCCTGATCCTGTGCCCCCACCCAGGGAGTGAGTCAACTGGAAACCCTGGAGACAATCACAACTCTCAGCCTCTTTACGGACCACATCTAAGACAGAATCGACGAGTTCAGCTCCCTCCGTGTAGTGACCCTTGGCCCAGTTGTTTCCAGCCCCGCTCTGACCGAACACAAAGTTATCCGGTCTGAAGATCTGACCAAACGGACCGGACCTGACCGAGTCCATGGTACCGGGTTCCAAATCCACTAGGACGGCCCGGGGGACATATTTCCCTCCTAAAATTGAATTTAAAATGAAATTTGATCGATCATAAACAAAATTTTAATAACGTTGTTTTTGGGACAGGGACAAAACTGCATGAATGAGACACGAAGAGTTAAGACTTTGGAAGTATCATAAAACCGTGAGTAAATTCCAAATTCGAATTTTGTCCCAAAGCCTACAGGATGATTTTCATTTTACCCGAAGCGGTTAGTTTTGATGAAAAAAATGGAAAAATTGCGAAAAAAAATTGAAAAAAACGCACTACCATGTCGTCTTCAGAATAGACAAAACGGAATTGTGAGTGAATGATTGGGTGAGTGATTTATGGTCGCTTTTCTGGAGTCATTAATGAAGTGTTATACACCAAATATACCCCGTGTAACAAACAACTTCTTTCTATATAGAAAGCTCTTAATGTAGATACATAAAGATTGTTTATGACTCGTACCTGTAGCCTCGTTATAGTACACGTTAATTCTCTCAAGTTGAAGGTCTGAGTCGCCGTGATAGGTTCCTGTCGGATCTACGCCATGTTCATCCGAAATTACCTCCCAAAACTGAAATATAGACAAAATTAACGGTAATATCTTATAACCAATTTCATTTTCAACCCAGTTTTATTTCAATCATAGATTTTTCGCAAAACGCTCCTCAATTATCGGACCTTTTCTCGAGAGTTGAATTTCTCTGCTGAGCACATGTACCAGAACTTCAGGTAGTGAATTCAAGAATGGAAATGTATGTATGTTTATTGCAGGAAAAAGCCTCAAAGGTTTCTCTCCCATACATGAAGTGTTGGCTATGGAGGCCATACAGATTTACAATCATTACATGTATGAATCAAAGTATTAAACAAGAAGATTAAATATGAGAAAGGCAATACACAAATTCAATAAGCATAATTAGTCTGCATGCGATATTGTTCAATCAGCTCTTTCCGTAACGTAATTGCTTCCTTTAAAATAAATCCATATTTGTTTCGGGATTCAAAAGGCAAATAAATATCATATTAGTGGATGACCAAGAAAGGATTTTTTTTTAAATATTTGCGACGTATGTGTATATGAGTCATGCAAAACAATATTAAATTATATTCATTTTCGACAACGCCCATTTTACATTTATTGCATTACCGCATATTTTAGAAACATTACGGTGTCATCCGTTCTCAACATTTGAACAATGATATAGAAGCGAGCTACTATTTGCGGGAGCCTCCATTTTTCACCAGCAGAAATAATTATGTATTTCGTCTGTGTAAAACGTTAGCGAATTTAATATACAAATCTAATATAGAGGAAATATTCGAATTTGAAGATCAATTTACCTTTAACGGTTCGCTTTATACTGGATAACTCCATAACACTTAGTTTCTAAAAGCTTTGTAATCCCTTTACACCAATTATGTATAGACTTTAGTTGAATAATTCGGGAATTCGTTTGACATAAATATAACTTAAATAACAAGCTGGACTTATTATTAACTAATTTTGATCAAAGATTAATAATAGTATTTTTTTATATCAGATGCTATAGAAAATATTCCAAATTCCCCCGTATGCAAACATTTCAGGGGTGTTCCTATGTAATCCAAGAAGAAAATAAATACTGCATATGGACCACCTCAATTTCTTTTATATCAACAAATCCCCATAATTTGAAGCCATATTAATAATAATATCAGCATGAAGCTTTTTGAAACTATGTTTTGGCAAATATACTGCCTTTTTGCTTTTTCAATCAACATTTTAGGCGCCTGTTTCATTGCAAGATTATATTTAAGTTTTATACCTAATTACCAAAAACTCAACAATCTTCAGACTCCCACCTTTGTAAACCCACATAAAATTACTATAAAATTTACGTTTACCAAACATCCCCACTTTAGTTTTCAGATCCTTCTTACCTTTGCCCCAATCTGGTTACCACACTGACCAGCTTGGATGTGTACGATCTCCCTCATATTGGTAGGTGGGTGGTTAACGGGTTGGTGATCAACTGCAGGGCGACTGAATAACTTAATGAAATTCTGTTGGACAGGCCCTTATTTATCAGGATATCATCAAGAGGATCAAAGTACGCCTAGCTACAAGGATCAATCCGCATAAACAAATAGTTCGTGAAAATCCTTTCAAAATGTTAGCTTAACGCTAGCCCAAACGGCGCAAGGATATCAAACGAAGTGTTGTACGTGACAGAACAACGAACTAATACTCTATTGAATTGAAATGTTTATGCCACCTAAGTACACGTATATACCAGTACAGCAAGGTATTATTAATCTAACTGTACTCAAATATTCTCTATTATGTGCAGATTGTTATATAATTAATCTGTAATTAAGGCAACCTTTTACAGTATTACGTGTAGTTATGAAGCATGTGTATATGCGACGAGCCCAGACTTATCCATGGATAATAAGACGCAATTGGCATTTTATTCGGCGATTTGATTAATTCTCTACGCCGTTGGTGGTTTATGAAAGACGATCGATATAATAATATAGTAATTTCGATTCCCACATACGGTTAAATTATTCCTCCTTCCAAAACATATTTCCATATATGCGAATTGCTTGGGGGCAAAAGCTAAACATCATACCAAATTGTCAATTCTACAAGCTAAACATCTTTATTCCCCTTAATTCTGAAACTTAATTGTTGCGTTTGTTTTTATGATGCAGGCTCTTTAATTTGATACCAAGTATTATTCATTATTATTATAATGACAATGCGTTACTTGTCCACTTTTCACCACTTTGTAAATTATCTAGATTGGGTATAGATAGAATGATTACGGTACTAGAAGTCGTCAGCTCATTTTTCTTACGACAGTCACCTATGACTGTATGCAAATAAGTTGAACCACTGACATTATTATACCTCATGTAAATTCCTAATGTTTGCATTGGTTGACAGCCTGTCACGTGTCATTCTACAAATCGTGATGTTCAATGATGATGCAGTCATATCTTGCCTTACCGTTGAATAAATGTCATGTACCACGGCAGAGCGTTGTACATGACAAATTATTCCACGGCGACATCTGCCGGACCAAGAGTTGCCTCCCATAGTGCGCGCGCCAACATACTCCCCTAAACGAAGATTGATGATTGATGTGTATTTACGTCGGCCTGATGTGTATACGTCGGCCGTTGATGATAGAAATTAGTTAATGTGATTTAGTAATTGACTGAAATAAATTTGGCATCTTTTAAAAAGGTACGTAAGATCACAGATAACGTTACTCTTCCAAATTATGCGATTGAGTCGACAAACAAGCCGAGGTCGAACAGTCGATCTTGACACGGAGTTTTGAAATCAACAACGGTCGCGCAATGTTGAACACGATATACTTATTTCACCATACCATCCTCATTCACATGATTTTAAAGTCCCCATTTTTTTCCAGTATGACATTCGGTATAATAAACCAAGTATTGCATGTTGTAGCGTAGCTAAGATTCATACGGCCTAGGGATCATTTCTCGTACACTTTTCGCGGTTTATTTCAATTTTATATAAAAGTAATTTCTTGAAAGACACAAAAACTGACCTGGTTAGTGCTGGGATCAAGACCCTTTCCTGGGAGGAGTTTCGCGGGTTACGTGACCTTTCCCCGCACGTGCGGGAGCAGTTACTAACTCGACTTTTTCGGTACTTGTAACCCACGAGAGAGAGCAATTCCCGTACAGCAGACGAAAGTCGCAATTTTATGCTGAATTGTTGTAAATGTCATCGTCCAAGCACCTAAATAGTTTATTTGAGTATTTTTAGAAGAAATAATATACTAAAGAGACAATTTATCAATCTGACTTTTCCGCAATCAAAGGCTGAACAGCGACTATTGTTAGTTGAATGAAAAACTTTATCTCCGGAAAATCATCGGTAATCATCGGAATTATAACTCCGCGGCCGTCAATAACTGATAGCGTATCCAATAATGATCCGATTTTAATTTTGATAATATATTTGGAATCCTGAAGAAATACTCGTTTCAGAAATATATAGATTGATATATTTTTATGCTATTTCATGACGTAAAATTCAACTGGAACATGGCCCTGATTTACTGGAAAAGTGAGTTTACCCCCATTTGATTGTGAACATTCGTTCGCAGATGGAGAGGGGCAGTCGAAGAAAAACAATGACTGCGCCCCGTGTCACATGACATAAACACAGCTGTCGAAATGGGATTGTCGTCTGGCTTTCGTAGAATGAATATCATGATCATCAGTCAGGTTACATATATTGGTTGGCGATAAAATGGACTCCCCACGTGATGGAAACCACAAGTAAGTATGCTCCAGAAAACAATTTACAAAAAAATAATACTTCCAAACATACCAAGAAGTAGAAATTTTGACAGACAAATTAAACTTCATCCCCGCACATAAGCAATCCACATAGAAAGTCACCACGTGCTTTGAACGCGCGCACGTGCGAGGTGTACGAGATTTGATCTGTACGAGAATCGATCCCAAGCCCGTAGCGTCTCCCTTCCCTCAACGCTATTCCGACGACAAATACATTTCCCTGTTGGTAACTCGGACATCTCCATGGCGCACTTATTATTACCTTTGCGCCCTATTGGACCTTCATTAACTTGAGAAAATGGGCCGCCATGAATAAAAATACCATAATCGATGCTGTGATCATCATCCTCTGTATACACGGGAAATGCCCATCTTCTTGACCCTCGATTTCAGGTGATTTTGAGGCTCCATAGGGATAATTTTAACATCTGATATTAATATATGACCGACGAAGGGCCATTTAGTCTGCCATTTCTGTATTTTTATTCATGGTGGCTCATTTTCTCAAGTTAATGAAGGTCCAATAGGGCGCAAAGGTAATGGTAAGTGCGCCATGGAGATGTTCGAGTTACCAACAGGTAAAAAATGTATTTGTCGTCGGCATAGCGTTGAGGCAAGAGAGACGAGCGCTATGAATCTTAGCTAGTTGTAGCGTGGGACATGACGATTTGTCAGCCCTCGAAAGGTGATGTACAACTCGCGTTGTGCGCTCGTTGTACATCACTTTTCTCGAGCTGACAAATCGTCATGTCCCGCGCTACAACATGCAATATTTGTATAATGTTGCGGTTCATCTTCCTTGGTATATAAGCAATTCAAGGATCCTAAAACGCATGTACATACTGTTCAGAGAAAATGGTAATAGCTGAAGACAATGACTGATGTGTCGACCGTCCGCTTTTGAGTGACTGAACGGCAGATGAAAATGATTTCCTATGTCTTGACGTAAGAGAATTGACGTCTGAACGGAAATCAACGAAGCAATAATTCATTCCACCGAATATCTCAGATAAGTTGCAAATGAATTCTAAATGCCTGAAGGCAGGGTTGTCATGTGAGATCGGAGGTTGAAAAGTGTGGCAGAGATCACACTCTCTTAGCGCGTGTGTATTTGAAAAAGTCAGAAGAAGGGTAAAAACTGCACTACTTTGGAAGTCGCCAATGGGATGAATTGTTCCACCAAAACCCGACCCTGTATCACAGAAAACAGTAATAATCTTTTGAAGAGTATGGGAACTGGGTTTTGAACGAATACACTTTATTATGCATTCTTGCATAGTCCACTTTGTGCGACGAAGTTTAACATTCAGGATCCCAGGAGATTATCTGCCACCGAAGCCCACTTTCACGCTCTCTCTCTCCCTCTCAACCGCCTCCTCCTTCCACCCCTCTCCCCCGTTACTGATGCCTTTTGTTACTCATTCCGTAGCAAGCGGTCTAGTTACTGTTGTTAATTTAAGAAATAATGTTTCATAGGCGTGCTGAATGGTTATTTTACGCACGGTTAGTTTGGGAAAGTTTATATTTTAGGGCAAGGGCGAAGCCAGCGCCTAAGGATCATCAGGATCTTTGACATTTTTGAATTTTTTTGCCAAGTCTAAATTTTCAAAAACGCCCCTCATCATTATAATGACCAAATTTTATGACACGATGATACCATGAGACATGAAATGACAAAAAATGTATTTATTTTTTTTGGAAAAAAATTCCAAAACCTTTGTGAAGCAAAAATGTAATGAAATGACAAAGAATTTCGTGAAGCGACTTTCAGAAAATAAATACTATAACAGGCCAGGAAAACGATAAATAAAATAAAAAGTAGTTTTGGAGGTACTACGAGTGAAATTATCCATTTCGCCTGAAGCACGTGGCCGTACATACATTTTCGACCCTGCATTTCATCACAAATGACCGCTGAAATCTCGCCATTTTGCCTCCGACGTCACAACGAAATAAAGATAATTCAATAGAAAATAAACTGTAGCAGATATTAAATTCAAATTTTTCAGTAAGATACGTACTTTTCAGCCCATCTGTTGACATAGAGATCGAATTTAGCGCTTTCATTTCACACAGTTCGGAATGCGTTCGACCATGCTTCATTTCCAAACAAGGTGACCCATGACATCTCAATAATATTCATACGCCCAAATAGGCATGTCGAAAATATCGTCAATAACATGTATAAACATGAAAAAAAGCATCATACTTGAGTGAAATATGGTGATATTTAGCATCCAACATATTTATTTCGACAGTTTCATTGTAGAAAATAATTTCTGACAACCTCTCTGGAGATTTACTTTTCGAGCCGCTTTACTCTAATATTCTGTCGCCTGCTTCTCGAGAAATCGCGCGAGATTTGATATTTTGGTGAAACTGATGAAAAACAGATCATTCGTCTAATTACATCAAATATAGACAACATAGATGGTAGTATAGTAAATTTCGGTCAGTTGCCTTCCCATCTGAATGGTTCTGCATTCCGATCGCATGCGCTGAAAGTGTTTGTCGATGAGAATGGGTGAGCATAAACAGAGCGTAGCTGAATGTCATTAACCCTCTGCACAACGTGCCAACAACAACAACACGAAACAACAACAGCAGGTTGAATGACTGTCTCATTCAGATGACTTTGATTGACAGGTGTTCAGTTTTTTGCGAAGGGTTAATGCATTGAAGCCGAAAAAAGTTCACCTGAGCAGGAAGAAATGTGAATCGCCATTTTTCCGAACAATTCAGGTTGCTTGACCACGTGTAGCATTCTATTTTCCAACAACTTCAAGTAGGTCATTCTTGTTTGACCTCAACGAAGAGATGATTCAACTTTATTCGTGGGTTAAAGAGTCACCACATTTCTTTAATTTCCAAATTTCACTTAAAAAAATCCACTACATGTTTGATCAATTTTGTTTCACAAAGTCATTTTTTCGAATTTGTTCCAAGAAATAGTCATATTTTCTTGTGTTTAATTGTGTTTCCTTTCTTTCTGACATGAAATAATGCACCCTTGATAATTTAGTGCCTTTTTCAAAATTTCAACCTGACAAAAAAATGTCAAAATCTCTCACATCCCCCTTGGTCTTAAAATTTATAAACTTTTCCACACTAACTATGACACTAACTTTTCATAGCACGCCTATGGAAACATTATTTCTATTCTATTGCACTACTCAAAATTGATTATCAACAAAGATTACAATGAAAGGCTGAAAAACATATTTTAAACTTTGACAACCTTTCTCCCCTTTTTTTAAAAACTCGGGCGATGCTCCCGTCTCGGTTGGCATCGTGCCAATGTCAGTGGACGATTTTATGTGGTCTCTCAAATGGGGAGTGATTTTGTCAGGCTAAGTCAGCTGTGGAGAAATTACGTGGATATATGCCTATTTGTGTTGCTTCTTTAATCAATTTTCCTATTGAAACAACAGTTAATTTGAGCAGGAAATTTCATCTTGTAATTTATTTGTTTGTTTTATTCGATTGTTACTTCTACGAAAGCAGATGTCCCTTTCCTCAACCGACTTGTGAAATGGAATCTTCCAATGAACACCTGCACTTGACACATGTACATTTCACATAACCGTGATAAAACGTGTAATAATTGCACGGTTAGCTCGATGGTATTGACACAAGTGCAAAATGCCTTGGCATCAATGTTGAAAATGGACACTCATATTGGAAATTCATTTACTGCAAGATAAGGTATATTTAGATGCTCTAAATGTATACATTGAACAAATAAAATTGAAGCGTTAGATGGGATCTTGGTAAAATGAATAATAAGGAATATTGGGGTCATTTTGAGCCTTTTTTGCATAACCCCACGAGCAGAGGATCATGGGTAAATTCAATATGGCGGCCACGTGGGGTACCAGAAAAGTGATGTTTTCGTCAAATTTCTTCCAAAGTTCTGCCTTTCCGTGAGGCAAAGTGGGCAAAAATTATTTTATTTCACATAACATTAATATTTACTAATTTACCATGCAGTTTTTGCGGAGAAATTGCATAATTTTTTTTTTCGAAAAATCTGACCAAAAATGCCGTTTTTGAAAATGACGTCACTCTGACGTCATCAAAGCGGCCATCTTGGATATTTTACATTTTCTGGTAGAGCTTGATCCAGGGGTATAGTGTGGTAGGTTTCAGCCTCCTAGCTCAAGAGGTAAGAAAAATAATTAGGGGGGGAGGCGTTTCCATCACCCCCCCCCCCCTCCCAAGACCTGGACAGGTCCCAAAAAACACAGGACAGATGGGGTTAAGAGTCTTATTGACTAGCGTAACAGTCCCGGTGAACTACCATGGCAATTCATGCAGCTACATGAAACGCGAAACCGCGAAAATGCGAAAACGAGAAAACGCGAAAATGCGAAAACGCGAAAATGTGTTCGTGTCTTCGCGTCGCGTTACTATTATAGATGCGAAAACGCGAGATGGCCGCATCCGGCTTCCATATTCGGCTCTCTCTTCAGTTTTGCTGCAGAATTTCGACGAAAATTTTGGTAGGGGTCCATAAAATTGTTCAGGGTCATTTTGGCCCGCCATATCAGAAAACGTACAACAGCTCTGACCATGAAGGTAATTCATTTAGTATTCCCATTGTACCAGTGAGTACTCTACCCCCTAAGTTGGATTACGAATATGGAACTTTGATGGAAAATCTTGCGTATTTGACTCGTAATCATTTTAGAGCCTGTTGTTACGTGGTTTCATAGAGCCAATATCGCGACTCCTCATCTGACCATGTAATGATGATAGTGAGTACTCCGCCTCATAAACATAGATTTGGAAACCAAAATCGCTTCATGACGTGCCATAATTCTCGAAACTTAAACTTTTATTCTAGATAGACAGCAATTTTGGGAGCTGACGGCGTATTTTACTCGTAATCCCCTCGAGGCATGCAAGTGTTTTAATAGAGGCAACATTCCGACATCTAAGTCATGTATGATGATGATTGTTGCGTTTCTCGGATATATAGGCCATGAATTACCCTTTGCTGTTGGACTATATTAGCCAACTGTTCTGAATAAAATTATGTGACATGTACGGCGAATTACTCTGCTGTTTCGGTGAATTACTCTGCTGTTCCGGTGAATTACTCTGCTGTTCCCGTGAAGTAATCTGCTGTGCTGTTCTGTTGAATTATTCTGCTGTTCCTTTGAATTACTCTGATGTTCCGATGAATTACTCTGCTGTCCCGGTGAATTACTCTGCTGTTCTCGTGAATTATCTAGCTAATGGGGTGGTGATTCATCCGAACATCCTGGCGAATTACTGAGAGTCTGTTCGGTCATTAGTCGTCTACTTTGGAGCTTGTCAAAAATCAATAGTTAGCTCTGCATAGATTTTCTTTTTTACAGCGTATGTAATAGAATGGATTCTACAAAATAAACACCATTTCTCCGTTATCTTAAAAAAAATATATCACGTTTGAATTAACTTTGTAATTCTCTCCATATAAAACTCCATTATATAGTTGCTCCCTGTATCGGAGCACAATCCCATACGTAGGGTGATGTCATAAAGTATTCGTTTTGAGTTGGACAAAGGTGAGTACTACCGTATACGGCCACACGGGTGTGTGGTTTAGCAGTCGACAATTTGGCTAGGCATGAGATATAAGCTACACACACACACTGATCGTCTGCTATTACTTTATCAGGTCTCAATGACCCTTCGCTTGGACACGAGAACGTTATGACGTCACCCTATGGGGTTGAGTCCCGGGGTACACAAAAAACAACGACATGTATAATGGAATTTAACAAAGGGATAATTACAAAGCGTGATATATATTATCAATATCACGGAGTTATAGTCTTGTGTATAGTTCAGTTTACATCCTACGAAAAAGAAAACTTATGCAGATATAATTATTAATTTTTGACGAGCTAATTTGACGACTAATTAAAATGAACAAACTTTAGATTGTGAATTTCAACGCCAAATTAGAGATAGTCTGACCACACAGACTTTTACCGGGACAATACAATTCTCAAGTTAATCAAGGTCAACTGTATCTGATTTGTTTGGACTTGTTTAGACTTAGAAAATTATGCACATACTGCTCATAACCGTCAACAGTACACGCTTCGTTACCCAAGAACAAACCTACGGTAATTATATAACAAAAAGAAAGCATTGAACTCTCATTCAGCTTATAGTTGGATTATCCGTTGCTCCGTATATTGGCGCACCAAGTGACATAAACAAATCGATTAGTCAATCGTGTTCCAGTCCGTCATTCAGAGACGTGGATTTGTGTAATATCCTTGCGCAATATTGGCCTGCGTCATGCCAATATTGTGAGAGGGTTTTTGCGAACTACCTGTACTCGCAAATGCGGATTGATTCTTGTAGCTAGGCGTATTTTGGTCGACGCGAACGACGTCTGATAAATGTGGGCAAGTCCAACAGGAATGCATACTGTCATCCAGTCGTACTGCAGTTGATCACCAACCAGTTAACCACCCACCTACCAATATGAGGGAGATCGTACATATCCAGGCCGGCCAGTGTGGTAACCAGATCGGGGCAAAGGTAAACATTCGCTGTCTGGAGTTCAATATTATAAATTGTAAAATTCAAATTTTTAGACATGCTCAAAGCCATGACGCAGTAAGTCGTAATGTCTTGTTCAGTAAACTCATCTATTATGGATTCTTCTAATATAGGAATCATATAGGAAATAAAATAGTTTTTGCCCACTTCCCTTCTCGAAAAAAACACGAATTTTGAAGACAAATGACGAAAACATCACTTTCCTGGTATCTACATGGCTGCCATTTTAATTTACTCATTATGCTAAGAGGACCAAAAATGACCCCAATATGATGTCACGGAGCGTCAGCTCTCAATATTTTGTCGTTCTCGAGATAGGGTAGAGAGTTGGTGGGGGGGTTATAATGTCACCCCCTCCCACCCCCACCCCCACCCCCACCCCCCCACACACACCCACAACCAGGCCAGGTAGGGTTAACAGCGGGATACAACTCTGGCAAAAACGTCCCACAAATTAAGGACGGTATATATAATTAATTTTCTGTATTTCAGTTTTGGGAGGTAATTTCGGACGAGCATGGCGTAGATCCGACGGGAACCTATCACGGGGACTCAGACCTTCAACTGGAGAGAATTAACGTGTATTATAACGAGGCTACAGGTACGAGTCATCAACATTATTCAGAGACAATATTTCTTACTTGGTATTGAAAATATTTTTTTGCAAAATTCGGACTATTAACCACTTTTTTTCGGCCGTTTGTTCATGCCTCTAATATTGATCACAATTCAGCTCACCAAATCCACTGGGGCGAGAAATGGGGAAAAAACAAGAACCCCACGCAATTTGCATCATATCAATGTTACACATGGTTCTTTCAGTCTCAAATGTTCACTCTTCATTGGTTTGCATGGCGAAGTCACTGGACAATTTATGCAATTTTACATTCGTCAGAAAATATATAGTACGA
The DNA here is from genome assembly GCA_036873755.1 of Hanleya hanleyi. NCBI lineage: Eukaryota > Metazoa > Mollusca > Polyplacophora > Lepidopleurida > Hanleyidae > Hanleya > Hanleya hanleyi. The sequence continues at coordinate 29,633 of JAVTVY010024133.1, forward strand.
GAGTATCGATTAATGTACAGTTTCGTTAATTTCAGGAGGAAAATATGTCCCCCGTGCCGTGCTGGTGGATTTGGAGCCCGGTACCATGGATTCGGTCAGGTCCGGTCCTTTCGGTCAGATTTTCAGACCGGACAACTTTGTGTTCGGTCAGAGCGGCGCCGGTAACAACTGGGCCAAGGGTCACTACACCGAGGGGGCTGAACTCGTTGACTCTGTATTAGATGTGGTCCGTAAAGAGGCTGAGAGTTGTGACTGTCTGCAGGGTTTCCAGTTGACTCACTCCCTGGGTGGGGGCACAGGATCAGGACTGGGAACTCTGCTGATCAGCAAGATCCGTGAAGAATATCCAGACAGAATTATGAACACCTTCTCCGTGGTCCCCTCACCAAAGGTAAACGAGATACGGATAATTCTCTGGTGTCGCTGCCAGTGGTTGCTTTCTTATAATATAAAAACAAAATCTCAGGATCAACAGCACTGGGACATTATCCACAACATATTTGGGTTATATTGATTTGACTGGTTATTTTAATGCCGTGATATAATTTGAGTTTATTTGATATGAACATTGCGGTCGTTCAAAATAACACAAGGATGTGATATACATTGTTTGTGAAAGTCCGATTAATTTATATTCGTTGGTCTTTTCTGAATCCATTCTATCCATTGGTATTTTCACTTGACTTTATTAACGTACGGGTGTACTTTTCCTTCAGGTATCTGATACAGTTGTAGAGCCGTACAACGCCACGCTGTCCGTCCATCAACTGGTTGAAAACACAGACGAGACATACTGTATCGACAACGAGGCTCTCTACGACATCTGCTTCCGGACACTGAAGTTGACCACTCCGACTTATGGTGACTTGAATCATCTCGTGTCGGCTACAATGTCCGGTGTCACCACCTGTCTTCGATTTCCAGGCCAACTTAATGCCGATCTCCGCAAACTGGCGGTCAATATGGTTCCATTTCCACGTCTGCACTTCTTTATGCCAGGATTTGCCCCTCTCACGTCTCGAGGAAGCCAGCAATATCGGGCCCTGACTGTACCGGAACTCACTCAGCAGATGTTTGATGCCAAGAACATGATGGCCGCCTGTGATCCCCGTCATGGCCGTTATCTGACCGTGGCTGCCATATTCCGTGGCCGTATGTCCATGAAGGAAGTGGACGAACAAATGTTGAACGTCCAAAACAAGAACAGCAGCTACTTTGTAGAATGGATACCGAACAACGTGAAAACCGCTGTTTGTGACATTCCACCACGTGGTCTCAAAATGTCCTCCACATTCATTGGTAACAGTACCGCGATCCAGGAACTATTCAAACGTATCTCAGAGCAGTTCACGGCCATGTTCCGCCGCAAAGCGTTCTTACATTGGTACACGGGTGAGGGTATGGACGAGATGGAGTTTACCGAGGCCGAGTCTAACATGAATGACCTGGTATCCGAGTACCAACAGTACCAGGACGCCACGGCCGAGGAGGAGGGAGAATTTGATGAGGAGGCAGAAGGCGAAGAGGAACAATAAACTAATGAATTGAAAATCATCCATTGTAATCATTCACTGACCGAGATGATATTTCAACACCATCATTTCATAACAGCTGACAATTTTACTCAAGTGCCAATCCCAATGTTTTCGATTTCTCAAGGCTTGTATTTCTTGATGGAATTAGGAGTAAGTTAAATAAATGCAAAACAACACAAAAAACTTTGTTTGTTACCACTAATTACTGACACTATCCCAGAAACACCGACTCTGTCTTCCATAAAAGAATATGCGATTACATACTAGTACACAAAACTCCTTTGTTTGTGACGGTAATGAAACCGATTTCGTCTTTCGATCCAGGCTGTTTCTCTTGAAACAAAAATATGTCACTGGAAACCAAAAACATTCTTGGTTCTTTCAAGCATCCAAACTTCATAATAGATTGTGTGTAAATTCAAATTTTGGTTTGAGCTGTCATATGACACAGGGCGCACATGTAAATCAGAATATAATCGAGTGAAACACCAGCAAATATGATGAGTATTCATGTTTTTTCTAATATAGACCATTAATAAATTCAAAGAAATGACAGGACTAGATAAAATTAATGCATTTTCAACAATTTTCGGCAGTCTAAATTGTCGAAAATATTAATAAATTTTCCCTAGTCCTGCCATAACGTCTTTAAATTTTATGAATATTACAAAAATGCCATGAATACTCAACATATTTGCTGGTGTTTTGCTCGGTTATATTCGTGTGTGCCGTGTGTCAGCAGCTGGTATCGGTTTCTGTTTGCCTATCGCAGAATGTTCTGCTCTGCTCTCAGAACTTTTTTGCGGAAGTTCGTTTACACGTTGTCTTTTAAACATCACAAGAAAGTGATCGAAGATATAAATATGAGATTTATATTTTCATAACCCAATAATACTCTAGATGAGAAATATATACATGGGTTTTTATTTTATGGAGGCGCTTTTAAGAAAAATGATGAAAATCGAGCGTGGGTATATCGCAAACATTCCTTACGAACTAACACCATTTTTTGGGGGTCAATATTTCGCCATTACTTAAGAGAAGATATTTACTCAAACTATACATTCCTGAAACGAGCATCTCTTCAGGTTTAATAATCACCAAACAGAGTGAAAATCGGATGGATATTGGCAGAGTTTTGCTCCATTATATTCTAATATGTGTGCAGCTTACATTAAGTTTACATGTCAGTATAGCTGAAGCCGACCCCACTCGACGTCACTAGCCAGTTCCCGCGCAAAGCAGCAGGGGTTATTAAAGTCGTGTATACAACAATCATGTTGAGTACGTAGCTTTAATTTGCAAAGCATGGTCGATCATGTTTGATCTCGTGATGCACAGATGTGAGCGTGTTTATAGATATGGATATCATTTAGATTTGGATATGATTTTCGTTGGAGTACAATGGAAATGGTAAATCCTTTTCTCTACCAAACTGACATGTCATCAAACATGGTCACTGATTTTTACAAATGACCAAATGCCAAATAGACGTGTACATGTTAATATAGAATGTGGTCAACTATGAAGTTTTTCCCTGAAAACAGTGGATAAAAACCTATATATACTACAACTAAGGCAAGCAAAATATGTATATGGTATGCAGCGAATGTTATGAAATTTTGGACAACGTTCATGTTTGAATATCCATGTTTAAGATTCCTTTAAAATCTACAGAATCACGGGAGCTGGGACAAATACATTCATGATTTGTGACTCAATTTAGTAACGGAAATAAAAAAAAATTACCAGGTAACGCTATAAATGCGGAAATAAGACGGTACATTATATGCGTGCCAAGTCTAGTGATATGCAAACGCTAAAGCGAAGCCGGGCGAGAAGGGATGCCTCGAATTTTGGAAAATTATATAGAATATGTTTTTCAATCCCGTGCTCTTGCTTAAACATCACTGTATCCTCCATTTGTGTGTTTTCGAGAATGCGATTGTCATATTTTGACAGGAGAATATTGGTTCATGAATTCCCGTGATGGAAATAGTGCTGTGTCGTGAATTTTTCTACTCCCTCATTTGAGACCAACCAAGGTAAACAATAAAAAGTCGATCGATATACGATGTTAAGTATTCATTATCCCGAAATAGAAGTGAGCAGGTACAAAATAAATCAAATCCTGCTACTACACGGACTTTGCGTAATATAAATCTTATTGAAGAAGAGAAAACTGTTCTCTTGACAAGCTTTTAATGACTTCAGGGTACTTATGTAAGGGTCTCATCTGTTCAAATTTATAATGGACCCCGTAAATCTTTGAATGGCCATTATGTATCCAAGTATATATCTATCTGTCTCAAGATACGAGTCACATGGTATCACTAGATATATATTTTATATTATCAAGACGCATATCCATATATGCATTACCTATATCGTAGAACAACTGTCTGGTTCAATTATATTAAGATATGAGCTTCATACTCGCCTGCCTAATTTTCAAGATATCACAAAATATGATCGACAGTATATAAACTATTTATGTTTATTTATGTTTATGATAGAAATGAATTATTACTGTCGTATAGGATACATTATTCTAGCTCTCGTATGCCTAAAACTTTCCATCGGAACCTCTTCAAGAGGTGATTGATATTACTTTATTCTATTGGATTATTTTTGTGCTCATGGATGTGATTCTATGTGTGGGCGATCATGGGAAACATTGGCATGGCGGTCATAAGGGTCCGCAGAAAGTTGCGTTTCCGATGCATCTGGCCCACTTCGCACTATTTTGTCTGTGTATGATAAGTGTATGATAAGTAATGCGAAAAGAATTTCACCGGCTGCTTTTGGTGATCTCACATTGGCGTGAAGTGGCCATAGAATATCTCTCCATCCAATTATTTGGGGGGGGGGGGATCAACTCGTAACACAACTGTTTGAAAATTATAGGAATTCGTTACCGGTATTTGGTGCAAAATGAATTAGATTAAAAGTGCTTTTTAAAATGCAATAATAAATGAAAAGACGAAAAATATTGAAATGGTAAATTTTCTGGGGTGCCTGAAATGTGTGTAGGCGGTTACGGAGATTATCGGCGTCGTGAGAATTGCAAACGAGATAAATCAACACGCCTTGACCAGTGTACCACAAATATAAGAGGTGCATCAAGCAAAAAATAAAAAAATAAAAAAATAATGCATAAATAAATAAATAAATAACACTAGTAGAATACCATAAGTTATTATTTAAAACGTTGTTCTACTACGAAAAATAAATAGGGCAGGGAATGAAAACTTCTTAATTACTGTAAACCGGCAAGCTCCTATAATCTGGCTTATCTCATAATCCGGTTGTCTGATTACTAAACCGTCATCTTTTAATTCATTCACAACTGTCAATCATCAAAAGACTTAATCGTCTGAGGACTAGCTGTAGGAGACGCATGTGATGGAGGAATTTGATTGGTCGATGTGGGTGATTACATTTCAGCGTCAGCTCCATGTCTGGCTAGGGTGAATTCTGTCTGCTGAACACCATATACGGTCGATGACAACTGATTAGCATGACATTAATGAATCCTGTCAACACAAACAGAGAAAATTGTGACAAAAGTATATATAAAGCGATGGGCAAGTAGTCCGGGTCAGTACATCCAAGAGGCATACAGGTACTAATATATCGGATATTTAAGTGATTTGTAATGGATATATCGCCCTCACCCATACTATTCCACGTGGATCCCTCTGATGGACTTTGTACTTTTACAATTTCAGATATGGACATTATTGACCAATCGGAAGTTTGCAACTCTGATAATGCGGAACGCATATCAATAACCGAAAGTGACTTCCGAAACGGCCATCTTTCTTCAACTACCGATACCAGTGGATTGTTAGACTCTGGTAATATAGCCGACACCGCCTATATCATTGATTACCGCCATGACAGTTTGCATTTGGGCCCACCAGAGGAGATGGAGGCCACGATGTTCACGAATACCGAAGACATGTGTGACAACCTTCGTCTTATCCTCGGAATGCCGGACATGTGTGATGTGACGTTTTTAGTAGGGAAGAACAGAGATCCAGTCCATGGAGTAAAAGCAATACTGGCTTCAAGGAGCAAGTTTTTCTATAAGATGATTCAATCCCATCAGAACGCAGCCTGTACTACCAAAGACTCCAACGCCTCGAGGAACCCAAAGAGAAAAAGTTTCCTCAGGCGATTTTTCCAGATTGTGAGGAAAAGATCTTACAAGAAGATGAAAAGCGTATCTGTGAGAGAGGAGCCAAACAAGCTGGAGATATCCGTGGAAGATTTTGACGCTGACGTTTTCCGCCGCATCATTCTGTATCTCCACAGCGGCAGCGTTAACGTCAACATCACCTCCGCCATTGGCGTTATGAACGCCGCTGACATGTACGGTCTACCCTCCCTTCGTTCCGCATGTTTCGATTACGCTGAAAGTTACATCACGTTGAATACCGTCTTGCAATTGCTGGTGTCCACGGAGGCGTATTCTCAATTCAAGTGGACACGGATTCTCGCCCAGAAAATCCTAGAATTCATTTGTGTGAGAGCCGAAGACGTTCTGACCCTGTCGGAGTTTAAGGATCTCCCGAGATCCACGGCCGTCATGATACTTCTGAGAGCAGGCCTGAAGGCAAGAGCAGAGACCAAGTGGGACACCGCCCTCGAGTGGAGCAGACGATATTGCCAGAATAAAGGGAACAGCTTCTTCCGGCGAACCATCAAAATTTTCATACACAAAATCAACTTTCAGAATATCCCTGTGTCAAAGCTGGAGAAAGAAATCCGGCCATTGGGTATTGTATCTGCCCATGTCATAGATGAAGCCATTGCCAGTCAAGTTACCTTTCGTACGGTGATTGGTCAAGAAAGCCTATCCAGAGACGCCCCACTCAAGCCACCAAGAAAGAAGAAAGTAGCCGGAAAGTTGCGTCGTTCGGCAGATTCCGCCGCAGCCATCTTGGCGCCGCTCCGACGAGGCTTTGTACACAAAAACACGGTATCGTCAAGAAGAAGTTGTGTTCTTGACCGGGGATTTCTTGCTCCTCTTTGTGAATCGTCATAATGTGGCAGAGATGCTTACCATAGAATCATCGACTAACCACATATAGTGCCAAGATCGTTACAGTTCGTAAAATTGTGCTATTTTATTGTATGTAGAGACAGAATTGTGCTATTAAATTATGTGGGATCAAAGCTGGTTCATTGGATAAGCGTATTCAGAAAATTGCTTCATTTCTATATCAATTCCGTGAATTGTTCTTTTGTGCCGCCAAAATAAAAAAGCCACCATCCCAATGCATATTCTGTGTGCCTTAATTTGTCGGAGTAATTGTTCTGGTATGTTCTAATATATTAATTCCACTCAGGTTTAGGCAACTAAATCTGAAATATTCCATCCCCATCGGGACCGGGTCTATCACGAGGAGGAGATAAAATATTTTCCTTATCCCTGGTTTCATACAGAGAGCTATAGTGTGACTTTCAACGCTCCCTATAGGCGTCTGTGTGATCGACCGACCGGGAACGACCGGTCATCTAAAACAGCAATTGGTCTTTTTTTTTGTCTCAAGTTCAAGTTTTAATATTTGAATAAATATGGTCGTATATAAACTATGGCTAAAATTGCAGCATTTCCTCGCATAGATGATAACTGGAATCCAACTAAAATTTATTTGGCCCATTCAAGATTGAAACCGTGGTCTACAATCGGAGTTTGTATCTTTCAAGACTTGTCACAACTGTTTCTCCAAGCGCAGTTAAGAGGTGAATAACAGCATAAACAAAGTTATAGTCACCACGGAACAGCTATCTCAAGACTAGTTATCTACTTAACATTTTGCGGGTGTCTACAATGACTATTCTTTAACTCCAGAAGGCATTGAGAGGGGGCATTATGCCCCTACTCCCCACCAGAAAACGTTCATCAATACTCTGAAATGAGTCAAATTTGCATTAGGAAATACACTAATTTCAGAAAAATTTGTTCGTCTCGCTTCGCTCGGCAAATATGAAATTCAACAACACGTCTATCAAGATGTGATGGAAGTAGAGCTGTGCCGTGAATTTTTCTACCCCTCATTTGAGACCAACCAAGGCGAGCAATAAAAAATCGAGCTATAGACGATCTTAAGTATTCATTATCTCGAAATAGATTAGGGCAGGTACAAAATAAAATCAAATCCTGCTACTGTACGGATTTGTAAGTTGTGTAATACAAATCTTATTGAACAAGAGAAACCTTTTCTCTTAATTTGCCCTCTATACTCAAGAATGGACAAAGCCTTTTCAGGACATGAGGGTACTTATGTCAGAGTCCATCTGCTCAAATTTATAATGGACCCCGTAAATCTTTGACTGTCCATTATGTATCAAGTACCTATCTACCTGTCTCAAGATAAGAGACACACGGTATCACTAGATATATATTTTTATATTATCAAGACGCATGAATAATAAAAAAAATAAAAATAATGAATAAATAAATAATTAAAATATACTAGTAGAATACCATAAGTTAATATTAAAAATTTGACTGCTTCGAAAAATAAATAGGGCAAGAAATGGAAACTTCTCAATTAGTATAAACCGGCACGCTCCTATAATCCGGCTTGCCTGATAATCCGGTCCTCTGATTATTAAATCGTCATCTTTTAATTCATTCCTAATTGTCAATCATCAAAAGACCTAATCGTCTGAGTGATTAGCTGTATGAGACGCGTGGTGGTAGAGCCATTTGATTGGCCGATGTGGGTGATTACATATCAGCGTCAACTCCATATCTGGCCAGGGTGAATTCTGTCTCTGCTGAACACATATACGGCCGATGATAATTGATTAGTATGACATATTAATGAATCCTGTCATCACAGACTGAGAAAATTGTGACAAAAATTATATATAAAAGGCGATGGGCAAGTAGTCTGGGTCAGTACATCCAAGAGTCATACGGGTACTAATATATCAGTTATTTAAGTGATTTGTAATGGAGATATCGTCCTCACCTATACTATTCCACGTGGATCCCTCTGATGGACTTTGTACCTTTACAACTCCAGATATGGACATTATGGACCAATCGGAAGTTTGCAACTCTGACAATGCGGAACTCCTATCAATAACCGGAAGTGACTTCCAAAACGGCCACCTTTCTTCAACTATCGACAGCAGTGGATTGTTAGACTCTGGTAATATAGCCGACACCGCCTATATCATTGATGACCACCGCCAGGACAGTTTGCAGTTGGATCCATCAGAGCAGATGGAGGTCACGATGTTCACGAATACCGACGACATGTGTGACAACCTTCGTCTTATCCTCGGAATGTGTGATGTGACGTTTTTAGTAGGTAAGAACAGAGATCCAGTTCATGGAGTAAAGGCAATCCTGGCATCAAGGAGCAAGTTTTTCTATAAGATGATTCAATCCCATCAGAACGCAGCCAGCACTACCAAAGACTCCATCGCCTCGAGGAACCCAAAGAGAAAAAAAGTTTCTTCAGACAATTTCTCCAGTTTGTGCGGAAAAGATCCTACAAGAAGAAGAAAAGCGTATCTGTGAGAGAGGAGCCAAACAAGCTGGAGATTTCCGTGGAAGATTTTGACGCTGATGTTTTCCGCCGCATCATTCTGTATCTCCACAGCGGCAGCGTTAACGTCAACATCACCTCCGCCATTGGCGTTATGAACGCCGCTGACATGTACGGTCTACCCTCCCTTCGTTCCGCATGTTTCGATTACGCTAAAAGTTACATCACGTTGAATACCGTCTTGTCATTGCTAGTGTCCACAGAGACGTATTCTCAATTCAAGTGGACACGGATTCTCGCCCAGAAAATCCTAGAATTCATTTGTGAGAGAGCCGAAGACGTTCTGACCCTGTCGGAGTTTAAGGATCTCCCGAGATCCACGGCCGTCATGATACTTCTGAGAGCAGGCCTGAAGGCAAGCGCAGAGACCAAGTGGGACACCGCAATCGAGTGGAGCAGACGATATTGCCAGAATAAAAGGAACAGCTTCTTCCGGCGAACAATCAGAATTTTCATACACAAAATCAACTTTCAGAATATCCCTGTGTCAAAGCTGGAGACAGAAATCCGGCCATTGGGTATTGTATCTGCCCATGTCATAGATGAAGCCATTGCCAGTCAAGTTACCTTCCGTACGGTGATTGGTCAAGAAAGCCTATCCACAGACGTCCCACTCAAGCCACCAAGAAAGAAGAAAGTAGCCGGAAAGTTGCGTCAATCGGCAGATTCCGCCGCAGCCATCTTGGCGCCGCTCCGACGAGGTTTTGTGCACAAAAACACGGTATCGTCAAGAAGAAGTTGTGTTCTTGACCGGGGATTTCTTGCTCCTCTTTGTGAATCGTCATAATATGGCAGAGATGCTTAACATAGAATCAACGACTAACCGCACATATAGTGCCAGGATCGTTACAGTTCGTAAAATTGTGCTATTTTATTGTATGTAGAGACAGAATCGTGCTATTAAATTACGTGTGATCAATGCTGGCTCAATGGATAAGCGTATTCAGAAAATTGCTTCATTTGTCTATCCAGCATAATGTATATCCGTGAATTATTCTTTTGTGCCGACAAAATAAAAAGCCATCATATCAATGCATATTCTGTGTGCCTTAATTTGTCGGAGTAATTGTTCTGGTATGTTCTAATATCTAAATTCCATCCAGGTTTAGGCAACTAAATCTGAAATATTCCATCCCCATCGGGACCGGGTCTATCACGAGGAGGAGGTAATATATTTTACTTATCTCTGGGATCATACAGAGAGCTATACCGTGACTTTCAACGCTCTCTATAGGCGTCTGTGTGATCGACCGACCGTGATCGACCGGTCGTCTAAAACAACAATTGGTCTGAAGTGTGTCTCAAGTTCACCCCACAAAAAGTTACATAAATATGGTCGTATATAAACAATGGCTAAAATTGCAGCATTTTCTTGCATAGATGATAACTGGAATCCAACTAAAATATATTTGGCCCGTGAAATCAAGACTGAAACCGTGGTCTACAATCGGAATGTTTTTGTTACAACACTTGTCAGAACTGTTTCTCCAAGCGCAGTGAAGAAGTGAATAACATCAGAAACGAAGTTATATTCATTACGGAACAGTTATCTCATGACTGTAGTGATCTACTTAACATTCCGAGGGTGTATACAGTGACTTCTCTTCATCCCTACTAGGCCTGAGGAGGGGGGGGGGGGCATTATGACCTCCAACCAGACTTTATCTCGTATCTCCGGAACGAAATAATGTTGAGAGCTGGCACTTTGTCGTTTATCACATTGGGTCATTTTGAGCCTATTTAGTCCTCCCATAACATCTTTAAAAGAGGTGTTCGGTTCGACCATAAATATTTCTTTAATGTGTTGCGTTTATAAACCAAAAATATAATTTCCTCGTGTTTACTTCAAAAGAGAAAATACTGAGAGAAACTCGTCAAAGAAATATCTCGAGTAGGGGAGACTGGGGCTGGTTGGAACAAGGGGTAGGTAGGAACTTTGCAAATATATCATAAAATATTTGACTGGTGACATCACAGGTCATGTGGTAATTTGAGGTCAAGCAGTGTGCATGCAGTCATTTTTGGATTCAACACATGTGCACATCAGAGGTCACCTTTCTTTATTTTTGCCCTGTTCAACTAAATATTTCACATCTCAAATAATTTCTCCTATAGCACAAACATCAAGACATTTTGAGGAACATTTATTTGAAGAGATACAAGATAAGGATAATCTTTAAACAGGTGCTTTTGTTTGGACTGGTCAGCTTTTGTTATCTAAATTTGACCTTGATCAATAATGAAGGTGCTGTTGGGGCTAGTTGGAACACTGAAGCTGGGGTAAGTTGGAACATGATCCAACCAATGGCTATAAATTGCTAAATCATTAAATTGCTATATTTGCTATAAATATTAGCAAAACCATTCCGGGATCACAGGGAGACACCAAAATGACAGGGGTTGACCACTTCACCGGTTTTCTGAAGAGGCATGGTAATATTTCGCTCTCACCTTAGGCGACATCATTTGGTCGAGCAGCAAGCTTTTTTTTAAGATCTGGGTTATGCAAATTAAAGTTACCATTTTTCTTTTCGAAACAAAACAATGTTTGGCTTCAGCTGTGCATTGATGCTTAAAACATAACATGTGGTCCAACTTACCCCGAGGGTGAGTCAACCAGCCCCATATACGGGGCAGGTTAGAACGAAAAAACGGTCTTTTGTTTTTAAACATACACACTTTTTGGGCATTGTTTGGACTTAGTACTGGTGGGTGGTAGATAGCCCTATGGGTGTACTATCATATGCACATGCATTTTATTTATTTATTTTTTGTTTATTAACGTCTCACTGTTTGGTATATATACATTTCTATACGATACAAAAAAATATACCGCACACCACTCTTATAGAGTTATGAGAGACGAAATAAAAATATTTAGCATACATAAAATACAACACATAGTAGTTAAAATACACTGATTGAAAATGTTACCTACTATACACAATATTTCTGCGACGCTCTAATACGTCTGCACAGGTTTTGGCACTGATATGAACTAGGCTTTCATGGGATAACAAGATCGCCAATAGCTCAATATTAGACATGCTGGCTAGTCGTGGACCAAACTTAAAACTGACTTCAGTGCGGAAGTCTAACCTAAGATCTTCGTATGCGGGGCATTCCAATAACACATGCATTTCATCTTCAACTCCCGAGTGGCAAATCGGGCATATTCGGGCCTCTACGGTGAGTTTTTCATATCGTCCGGTTTCTAATCGTATAGGCGCCACTCCTAAACGGAACATAGCAAGCGCACTCCTGCGCTTCCTAGACAGTATTGTTCTAGCATACGGTTCACATTTATACGTGTTCTTAAATAACTTGTATGTTCTAAGCTTTGCGTTATTTTGCTCCAAATCCCTTTTCCATTTCTGCTTAAAATTATCCAACAGTGCCTTTTCAACCGTTTTGCATACAAATTTCTTCCCATACCTGGCATTTATATTCAAAAACTGCGAACACTGTATAGACAAAAATAACTTGTGTACTCTAAAATTCCAATTTTTACACCCGGTTTTGCTAACTTATTTGCCCATATAAATATTCGGCGATTGAGTCTAGTGACGTGTAGCGATGTACATTTTACCCATTGGCTGGCAACAGTTTTCCATAAGATAACTGACATAGGAGTCCACCCAAGGTCTCCACTCACACCCACATTAGGTGCATATTTGCCCAACCCGAGATAAAATCTTCCAGCTCGATTCTGTATAGCATTAATGTGTGAGAATTCGTGAGTGCGGCTGCTCCATAGGAGATTACAGGGACTACAATGCTGTCGTTTAGTTTAGTAAAAACACTGAAAGTATACACCACCAAAGCTTTTACATTTCGCTACAAGGCCTAATGCCCTGCCAGCAGATTGGGCTACGCACTTTGACATCACATAATAGTCTAACGTATCGGTCAATAACAGCCCCAAATACATGTATTTTAACTGGTGACTACCACAAATAAAATCGTCATTCGTTCGGTCTACTGATGGATTCCTAAAATGGATTATCTTTGATTTATCCGCATTTACAGTCATACAGTTTCTCTCACACCAAGTATTCAGGTGACTCAGAAGGACTTTGAGTCCTCGGCTTGTCTCAGATATTAAAACAATGTCATCGGCATACATGAGCAGACTAACGTTTTCTCCATCAATATTTATACCAAGATTAAGGCTTTTAAGATATATAGTTAGGTCGTTCACATATAGGTTGAATAACAAAGGTGATAAAACACATCCTTGTTTAACACCACTCTCGACCTTAAGCCACTCGGTCACGTGGCCGTTCAGACGGACACAACTGTACACTTCACGGTACATTGCTTTTATAACATTTAAGAACTTGGGATTCAAGCCAGAGTTCCGTAGCTTTACCCACATCAAATTTCTATTCACCGAATCGTAGGCTTTATTAAAATCTATAAAAGCTGCAAATGTGGGCATTCTTTTTTTCTTACGAGTTTCTATTATAGAGGTCAGCGATTGCAGATGATCAATTGTACTTCTCTCACTCCTAAACCATTTTGCTCGTCAAACAGTAGCTCATTTTGCTCAACCCATTTTGACAGTCTCTTATTCAATATAAAACAGAACATTTTATACGCCGCAGGCGCCAGCGTTATACCTCTATCTGACAGTGGATCACGCGGGTCGTTCGAATTGGATTTCGGTATCGGATTAATGATACCTTTTTTCCACATTGATGGAATAATTTCATTAATGAAGCAGATATTAAATAGCCTATGTAAAATATTGATAACATTCTCGGACCTTAATACCTCAGCCGGTAGGTTATCAGCTGCTGATTTTCCCGACTTGGAATTAGAAACTGCCTCCATTGCTTCATCAATACTGAAAGGTTCTACACTAACTTCAGTTTCTTTTACCCGTTGGGGACTAACAATTGATTCATTTAGCTGTGGGGTGGTACATGACCGATTCAACAATTTATCATATTCATCACGCCATTTGATCAATACATCGTCTTTTTCATACGATATATCACCATTCTCTATAACAATTTTCATAGGAATAGACTTAAATCTCTCACACCCAACCCCAACTTTACATATACTCTTCCAGAAATCTTTGGAATTTCCCTTTTGGAGACTTAGAATTTCATTCTGACATTTATACCAATGAGTTCTCTTTGCCCTTTGTACACACTTATCAAAATATTTCCTTTCTCGTATAAAAGTTAACTTCTTCTGATTTTTCTCATTAGTATGATTAGAGCTGCTTACACTTTCTCCAATCTTTCTCAGCGCAACAAAATCTATTCCATGTCACAGTTAAATCGTCACTCCACCACGGTTTCTTAACACATCTCTTTTTTTGTGTGGATGAATCAAGAGCTACGACTTTACGTTTCAGAGTCCTATCCATCTCGTCACTAATAACTAATATCGGCGGTAGTTCACATAGACAATAGTGTTTTCTATTTCGTGATGGGTACACTTCGAGGCCCACCAAGGGATCATTTCAATCCATTGCTTGCTGGAGGTGTGTCTTTGTTCTATGAATGTCATTGCCCCGATCTCGGATCTCCCAGGACCAATCGGATGTGTCCATTTGAGAAACGTCCCAATATAATCGGATACCGCATGGCTCCGTACAGAAGTGTATAAGTATGATCGTACCACGCGTTAGAATATGAGGATCAACAAATATTTAATAAATCTGTTCATTCCTTTTGCGAATAATTGTGATTGACTAACTTTTCTCTCTATTATTAATATTTTTTTCATAAGAGGACAGCTTATATATATGCCTGGTGAAGTTTACTCGTTAATATCCTTCTTGCCTCAATTAAATTTATTTTCCATTGTTGCTTCGTAACGAATACGCAAGAAATAAAATCTACGGACATTAAATCGTCCCCATACCATTTAGATTGCATATGAATACCATCGCATCCAATATACGAGCTAGACTAATTATTTCAGTCTTCTTCAGAGATTTTCTTACTTGTTGCTCCACAATCCAAGAATAACTTAAAACATACTATAATTGTACATCTTAGCTAAAATGTTTTACAAAATACTGCTTCATCCAATCTACAGATTATGAAATTCTATTCCTGTGCCGAGTCATCGCCTAAGGTTACTGCAGCCATCCATCGTGGAAACGACTCCTTCATCTTGCTGCTCGGTGACTTATTTCAAGAGTTCGAACTTGATGGTACAACCTTATTTCCAACAGCATGTCCTCAAAAACTCTCGGACCGCTACTTCGGCTTGACTCCAGATATAGAGGCTGCGTTCGCTCGAGATGTCGTAGTGGGATCAGAAGTCTTTTACTTTGTCAGAGGTAATGTTTTTTCCAAAAAAAAAAGATATATATATATATATATAAGAAATAAAACTACACAAAATGTAGCGTTTTGAGGTAAACTGTATATTGCACTGATAAACATATATATATATATATATATATATAATATGATATCAAAGTTCAGCAAATATATATCACATTGGATCATAGGACATGCCAGTTTTTTTATCATATACGGTATTCATGTTGTTTTAGTTAAATTTTTGTTGGGAATAAATATTTGTAAGTAGTTTTCAACTGAGAAGAAACTACATGTTGTTGTTTTTGTTTGAGAGGAAGATCGTGTATAACTGACATGCATGTCCTATATGAGCCACCATAGACCATGGCATCATCTTCACAACGCCAAGGTTTCTTTTTGAACCAAAGGCCAAAACTTGACGATCTTGCACAGCAGACTGCATTTCGCCCACTTTCAGAGTGTAAACGAATCTGTTGTCAGGTGAAGACACGACATGTTCGCGTAAAACAAGTAATCTGATGGGTCAGTATGCACCGGATGTTGCTTTGTTGATTGGCTAATATTTGGCATTTTTCAAGAGCACGATTCATAATTTCCATGTGCACGAGGGGTGTCTAGGACAGAGATATGCCTGGGTTTAGCGAGGATGCCGTACGTAGCATATGAAGTCTATATCATGCAAATGTTGCTGAAAGGCATAAAACAATGAGGCACATGCAAGTGACCAAACATCTTTCGGGTGCAGATTGATATACACTGGGTACGGACTCGTACTATAATGTAGGAAATAGTACCTCGAGCCGCACTGCTAGAAATCCATATTGACATCCATGCTGAAGCACAGTAACTCCAAACAGCGCATGTCAGCTGTATGACTTCCGTTACCATGGAGATTACGTTGAGACGAAAAATCAGGATAAACACCCCAAATTAAAAGATATCATTGGGGAGTGGAATCACGGGAATATATATTTCATTTGGATATATATTTTAACACCTGATATGGGAGAAATACAATGAGGAACTTGTGAGCGGAAACAGATCCTGCAGCATGTGGTGTGAATCACGTGTGGCCAATCACGGTTTACACAAGGGCGGTACATAATCCTTACACCATTAATGCGCGAGATACTACGTCTATGTAAAAGGCCGAGCAGTTGCGAATGGACTGATATAATCGATCGATTTTTTATCCAAATTGATAACACCAATTTGAAGGGACCGTGCTCAGCCGCCAATTTGAATCCACAGAAGATTAATACTTTATGCACTGAAAAGTAAATATTTCAAATCCAAATTTAATATTTTCTCCTTCACAGGCTCACAAGTTCACCAATACACCGGTGCCTTTCCGTCCTTCTTTTCGCCTTGGCCAATGGCGTTAGCGGATTTTTTCGGAGCAGGCGTGCCAAGCAACATAGACGCCGTACTGGAATCGGGAGACAAGTTTCACATCATATCGGGGAACCAAGTCTTTGTTTCTCAGGTACTGGTTAAGAGCACGGTCAACCCATCTGCATCAATGAACGGCACGGATACAGTCATGAGTAGTCTAACGCTGAAGTTGGGCGCCATTACTGGAGCGGCAGTCACAGTAAACCCGGAGGTGTTTTTACTGTTGTCGGATAACAACTACTCTTTGTATGATCACAAAATGAACTCTTTGCTGGCCACGGGCAGAGTCTGCTCCAATCTGTGATCGATTAAATACCAACCTTTGTATGGTTAATTTTTGACAATTCCAAACTGGTGCCAACACTGTCACGAAAACTTCACCTAACACATCACGTTGCTGGAATGCTGTGACAATGTTCTAATGACCAGTGGCGTAGGAAGCTGATTTGACCTGGGAGGGGGGGGGGGGGAATGTCCTCAAATACCATCATAGCCATACGCGCTAGGGGGCATGCCCCCCCCTAGCCTGACGTAATCGTTGCAGTAAAGTTTTACAGTGTTGCGACGTCCAGCATACAAATCCGCGCATTCACGTTGACACGTTACATCACAGCGTTACAACATGGAAATTATGTATTTATGCTCTGAAAGAAAACTCTGGAGCATTTTCAGAGTTTTATTTCAGAGGATTTCAATAATTTCCATGCTTCACTGCATGGAAACTATATTACAGCAGCTGTTGCCGATCTCAAAACCTGGGAGCAGAAAGACCCTTTCACAATCATTAACTTTATTTTTGGGATAAATTTTAAACATAATATAAGCCATAAGCAATGTAAACTTTAATGAATAAAATCTTTGCGTTTTCATTTCACATCTTCTAGTTTTAAATTATTTGATTGGTCAATTCAAATTTTCAAATGGAAATCCAGCATATCCATTGGCTGGTGAAGAAATTTGAAGACAATCCACCCAATCACAGAGATACTGCAAATGTTCGTGGCTATAGATGGTCTGTCGATACCACTGGAACGACCACAGTCGCAACCAACCCTAAGGTACCCTTGACCCATAATACGCTTCTCAAAAGACGCTTAGAATGTCGCGACACGCCGTGCAGAGACAATATCCATTTTGAGCATTGCAGGGCCTTTAATGGGTAGACTGCAATACGTAGGGGCAACACGTCGCCGTAGATTTGAGGGGACCAGCACTGCAGATAATCTCCGGTCTTAAAACGAAACCAGGAGAAGCAGATTTCTCGCGACTGGGCGATGCCATAGAAATACCATTTCTCCGCCAAATCAGACCGACTTGTATGAATCACAAATGAAGTGCGGTCGACGTCAGTGAAGTGAGGGTCTACCAGAACTGGCCTAGGTCCCAGTACGCCAGATGGCATACGCAGATGCCGGAGATGAGCTCCAGGACACCCTAGTCTTCGGGTCCATCGAAGATGACACTCGAAACCAAAGTCCAACACCTAGGGCTGTTTCATATGCGGCAAGAGACGTCTCTCTGGCTGTAGATGAAAAGACAGATAGACCGGTTTAATGGCCCAAATCACCGCCATCCTTGTGGAGGACCTACAAGCCGTTCCAGGCGATCAACGCTGACGTCTAAATCCTACGACTAGGTTAACTGCGGCGAAACAAGTCCCTCTAGCTTGAGATAAAAACGAGATATGATGTGCAACGCCCTCTAGCGAGGGAACGATCATACGCGACACGAGGTCAACAGTACCGACGTCCACCGAACCGAGGCGGTGATAGAGAGTACTGAAGATGTGAAGAAGAACGGCGAATTTATGGGATCCTGCCCGAAGCGATCGCCGTCACAACCCATAAGACTAGCAACAATCTCAGCAGTCGAGACAAGCCGCCCTTGCTACTGGAAAAGCTTAAATATATGTGTATACCTGCATAGGAACGACTGGGTTGATGTGCTGTGTCGATACTTGTGCGTTCATATCTCTGATCAGCCATCGTATTTGAAAGGAAGTAGACCATGCAATCAAGGTCAGCTCTTGAAGACTACCGACTGCGAAAGTGACCGACGGCTCTGATATGCCAATATTGGTTGAAGGAGAGTTCAACTTGGCCATAGAGGTATCAGGTGGAACCAGCCATTGGTATTTGGAGACGCCATCATTGAGGCTTTGTCCACAATTTCGAAGGAACTGTCCCTGCCTATGTCATACATCATAATTCTTCCCTTCTTATTAGCTTACATCTGTAATACCATCCTTTTCGGCATCGTCAGTCACTCCAGCGGACTTATGCGAATCGATGACTGTGTTTGTCTTCACAGTTACATGGATTAGCGATTACATTTTGTCTGGGCATGAAAATCATCGCTCATTTATTTATATTTCGTTGCGCCGGAGTGAGGGTCTACCAGAACTGGTCTAGGCCCCAGTACGCCAGATGACATACACAGATGCCGGAGTTGAGCTCCAGGACACCCTAGTCTTCGGGTTCATCAAAGATGACGCTCGAAGCCGAAGTGCAGAGCCTAGGGCTGTTTCATATGCGGCAAGATACGTCTCCCAAGCTCAAGATGAAGGAACAGATAGGCCCGTTTACTGGCCAAAATTGTCGCCATCCTTGCAGAGGGCATACAAGCCGTTCCAGGCGATCAACGCTGACGTCGAAATCCGACGACTAGGTTAGCTGCGGCGAAACAAGTCCCTCCAGCTGTCTGTGGGACAATGTAGTTTGTCTTGCAGATTTTTCCTGCAAATCGGGCCGAATATGACCAATTTTTAAGGGGTTTTCTGAGGACATTGTAGCAAATCGATAAGGAAACGACTTGATCTCTCCATTCGACTATGAAATCCCCTTTCCATCAATCGGCGGGGACTGTTGGAGACTGCTTTCGTCCAGCCGACGGGGACTGTGACTACTGCTTACAACCAGTCAACGGAGACAGTAACCGATGTGATCCACTTGCAGGGATGTGCTAGTGATTGCACCGACAAAACTTTGCCGCTTCAACTGACCTGGTATACGAGTCACAACTGTTCCTATCAATAATACCTGTCGTTGAAAGTCACAAATGTGTATACTTGACTTTCGTTCAGTATTGCCCGTATCGTATAAATTGTCATCCTTATGCTCATTACCGGTCAATCTGTGGAAGTTAACTCATCCTCCACCACGATTGTCTCTTTTGTTGATGTAATAAACGCTGATGCTTAGCTGTACAAGTCGTTTTCACAGCAAACCCCACCTCCCTTACATAACGGTAGACGCCATGTTGTGTATTTTTAGTGGCTACGCATTCGCACTTGGGAAGAAAGACACATGGCATCTTCCGTTATATTGGGGAGGTGGTGTTAGCTGTGAAAATGGCTTATGTACAGTTAGTCATCTGTGTTAAGGGGAATACATGTACTATCCTTGTTTCTCTAGGATATTCCTTGAAAGCATTAGAGTAATTGAATATTTTGGTGACTGTAGATTTAATATTCTTTTATGAAATGCAAATGCTGTGAACTTAAAATAGTCCAATCCTTCAACCAAGTATAGTGGGGCGGATAATCAGTATAACACTTCAAATGGTGATACAAGCATGAAACTTGGTATAAATATCCCCATTGGATAGTTATTCAAGAAAATTAATTGAGCCATCAGAAAATCCAAGATGGCGGCCATTTTCAAGATGGCCGCCAATATTAACCATTTATATACACATACTTTATTATTATGGTGTGTTTTCGGCCCGGATTAAGCTAGCAAATCTATGACTGGGGTTCTTCCAGATAATTCCACCTCATGCATCAGTTACATGGAAATCCAATATGGCGGCCATCTGCTTGTGTGGGTACCGAATGCACCACAAATAACAATTTTAAAACCACGTGAACGATTTATCTCGCAGATTGTGACCCAGAATGCTTGATAATACATGCATGCGTATGGGATTGTATAATCTAACCACAAAATCCAAGTAGCCAGTCCATTCCCTAGACATATAACTTAGTCAGAACTCAGTAAAACACCTTTCCGGTAATCCACATCCACAGTTTAATAGCGTAAACTCGGACTGATTTCTTCCTACTACAGTAGTAGAAAGAGGTGAATTTCTGTCACATTTTGCCGCGCCTAGAGTTATCTGCCCCTGAATAGGTGGAGTCACGTGGAGCTGAGCCACATCCGGTGACGTCACTTCCGGGTCAAAGGTCACATGTGCCCTACGGGCTATAGCGTACAGGTGTACCACACATGCTCTAAGGCGTTAGAGCTCGTTAATATAGGGCGCTAAGGCATTAAGTTAGGGCTTTAAGGCATTAAGATAGGGCGTTTAGGCGTTGCGACAGCTGTTAAGGCGTAACGACTGGCGTTAAGGCGTTAAGATGAGGGCGTTAAGGCGTAACGTCGACCGTTGATGGGCATCACTGCATTTCGATGAATTAGTGTCAATTCCATGGAATATCTAGAACAATCAGAGCTTCCGAGCTATTTCACCAGGGCGTTGAAGCGTTAATCTGGACGTTGGCCAGCATATCCCAAAAACCTGCCCAGTCGACGTTCAACCGTCAACGTGGGTTATACATGCTCTGAGTGCAAACGCACATTCGTCAGACATTACGATATGATGAGACACCAGAAGAATATACATGGGATTAAAGACACCGAGGAGCCCACTGAAGCAGATACTGGGAATATGCCAACTGATTCTGAGAATCCATTGACTGATACCGAAACAGAGACTGTTGAGATTCTATCTACTGATATAGAGATTTTGACCTCAGATATTCGGGCTTACATCCCAGGGAAGTGAGGAAGATCCTACCTTCTGGGATTGTATTGTGACAGCAGCTATTAATACTCACGCTGCAACGATCGAGGACGCCGGGCAGGATAAATTATAACAAATGCGTCCCTGCATCAGGAAAACAGCCATGGCGATCTATGACCAGTATACCCTGCTACCGCTTGAAATGAAAGGCGACCCCACACACCCGTCACTTGGAAGAGAATATTAGGCTACCACCCACCAAGGCCCTGCAAAATGCGATAAAAATGCGCAAACAGCTGTTCTAGGACATGTTGCCCTTACAGTATCCTGGCCTCTCCTACGACGATTAGAACAAACGGATCTGAGCGAATATGTTCGATGACTGAACTTCCTGAAATGGCGAATTCTGATTGGACAAGAGCAGCATTTAACAGGCAAGAACGAATATGAGTGATGCAGCGCCATGTTATGCTAGGGCGTTAAGGCGTTGAGATAAAGCATTAACGTGCGTTAAGATAGGAGTTAAGGCGTTGTGCGGGATTCCCCTTCTTTCGCTGCAAGTACTGCTATTGCATATAACCTTGAAGTGCCTGGGGCATATCATCACCTCCGAAACTCCCCTTTCTCTACTACTCCTCATTGCGCATGCACATGTGTGTCACCACCAGTCTGGCTCTACCAGATAAGAGCTTCAATGGGATACCACTCATGTTTGGATACAGCCTGAGGCTAGTGGTTTACAAACGACCTCATATGACCACTCACTTACTCACCATCGTTAGTGCGTCGATGCGTTAAGACGAGCGTTGAGCGCGCCTCACTAACTCACTCACTCACCCCCATTCCTCCTCCTATTCCACTTCCTCCTCATATTCCTCCATACACACCTACACACATACGCTGAGTTAAATCTAACATGTAGCCAGATCGAACATGGGCCGTATGAACCCATGTACTCCAAGATCCTCATATGAACAGTCACAATCAAAGCGTGACTGAGATACATCATTCTTTAGAAGACGAATTTACAACGAATATTATGGATTAAGAATACTGATCAGCGATACGGATTTGATATTTTTGGAACATGATGTCTTGCCGGCATCATTGAAAACTGTTGACCGCTTCTCTCTTGCAGGAAACAAGCCTATGTTTATGTATGCAATGATTGTCTTTTTGAATTTGGTGCTAATACTGTTATATGGAATATGGAATAGGTCTTTGGATTATGGACGCGGATATTCTCTAATGGACGACGGCTGAATTATGAATGACGGACCAGACGCTTGTAATGTCCACCTCTCCCCAAACGCGCTACTTTACCTTTCCAAATGTCCCCGAGTGCCCAGGCGCATATCGCTCCCAGTCTGACTGTACTCCACGAGTGCTTGACTAGTATACCTCACACGACCCATTCGGACCAATATTGAAACATCTCGACACAAAATCGTCCATTCGAATGCTCTTTTTCCACTGCGCATGAGCAGATGGACGGTATTTCCACTACACACCCGTCCGGACGGATTCTCCCCAACGCATGCTTCGACATTACACACCGCACGACCCGTTCGGACCAATATTGTTCCATCTCTATCCCAAAACGTCAATTCCAATGTCCTTTTCCCACAATTGCTTGCCTGCGCATGCGCACCATATCCCTATACTTCCACTCCACACCAGCCCAGTCCACGAGTACTTCAAACTGATACCTCACACGACCCAATCGGATCAATAGTGGTCCATCACAAACCCAAAACGTTGACGCCGATCTGCCTATGCACGACGCATGCGCATTCAGAACTTGCGAAAATCACCCGGTGGTCACGAGACCCTACTATCGCGTTCTACATGGTAAGACAGAGAAAACAAGGTGCCATAGCAAAATCCATAGCAAAATCCAAAAGAAAAAAAAATGACCACCCCCTTACTCCTACCCCAAACATACATTTCCTGGAGATTAACATTTAAGTACCTGGGATCTTATATAGGGACAGATAACTCTTGCTGGACTGTCACGTGACCGGAAGTGACCTTTAACCCGGAAATGACATTTGATTCAGATGTGACCTCTGACCTGTAAGTGACGTCATCGGATGGGACGTTAGCTCCATTTGACTCCACATATTCAGGGGCAGATGACTGTGTGCGCATAAATGTGACAAAATTTCAACTCTTCCTACTACTAATATGGGAATTTGGGATTTTTTAAATTGCAGTTGGTTTCAGCATGTTCAGAAAATTATCAATTATAACTGACCTAACTTAAAATCGAATAACGGTACCATTTTATGTGTTGAAAATTAACAGAAGAAAAAGGCGGCCATCTTGAAAATGGCGGCCATCTTGAATTTTCAAGTGGCTCAATTGCTTTTCTTGAAATATGACCTGATGAGAATGATTGTGCCAAGTTTCATGCTTGTATCACCATTTGAAGTATTGACCCATAAAATGGCACTTATCCGCCCCACTAGTAGTTGAGTTTGAAGAAAAGTTTTTGGGATGTTTCGATCACGTTTACGTTCAAAATAAGCTATGTCTTGATAAACTTTAGTGATTGTGGGTGGTATTATATTTCCTGAAGACACATATCGTTGTATATCACTGGCTATTAGATTTAAAGCTCTCAGAGGTAACGCATACAGGACTGTACGCAAGCTATTTATACCGTAGCATTGCCGAACCCATTGACCTTATCATTTGAAACACTGACGGAAGTTCTAGCATTTAAAGGGGAAATCCTAGGGAGATGGATAGACGACGTCTATGATTCGAATACTAAAGTTGACCCAGCCATGATCGGAACCAGAAAAATGCTTATCTATAAGCAATTGCTTTTACCTAACGGATTTTTTTGTTAGCATTCAACCTAAAAATAGCATAGCCTACGACCGCTAGCACCAGCTTGAACAATATCAGATACAAATATTTAAGAGCGATGATGTAATAGCCCTATCACGTCATCTGATGTAAACTGATGTACTATGTGGACGTTAGATAGAAGAAACGACCCAAACCAGGGAGTATCAATAGAATGCACGTCCTTTTTCAGAACACGTCTGTTAGGCCCAACAGACTTGATCGGAAAATGGATGGACGCCAATAACCATACTTTTCATCCACATGCTGAAAAAAACCCATTTTGGGGTGAATTTACTGTCGTCTGCTTCAAAACACCAACACGTAGAATCGAAAAGAACCCAATGGCCTACAGATCACTGCGTGACACATCAGCATGTGCCTTCACCTACAAACATCCTCTCCAATCCAGTATAGTGCTGACTATCGAACGTGCAGGGTATTTCTATATTGGCGAGGGAATACATTTGTGGACGACGGCTGATTGCTGAATGTCAGATCTGATATCTCTAATTCATTATTTACCCGTCGTCCGTTAACCCTTCCAGACCTGGGGACCCCCTACCAAACTTTCTGCCCTATCTTCGGAACGACAAATAATTAAGAGCTGACACTCCGTGACTGTATAGGTTATCATATTGGGGTCATTTTGAGCCCATTTGCATAACCCCCGAGTAGAGGATCATGGGTAAATTCAAGATGGCGGCCACGTGGGATACCAGAAAGATGATGGTTTCGTCATTTTTCTTCAAAATGTCTGCTTTCCCGCGATGAAAAGTCGTCAGAAACTATTTTATTTCACATCACATTAATATTTACTAATTTATCACACAGTTTTTGCGGAGAAATTGCATGAATGAAACATTCGAAAAATCTGACCGAAATATCGACCAAGAAATGCCGTTTTTGAAAATGACGCCACTGTGACGTCATCAAAGCGGCCATCTTAGATGTTTTTTACATTTTCCGGTAGATCTTGACCCACGGTTATAGTGTGGTAAGTTTCAGCTCCCTAGCTTGAGGGGTAAGAACAATATTTAGGGTGAGGGGCCGAAATAGCCCCTCCTCAGGCCAGGACAGTTCCTAAAAAGCCCAAGCCATATTGGGTTAAAGAATTTCTGCGTTCATAATCCAAAAACCTAGTCCATATAACAACAATAGTACCAACAGTTTTCAATGATGCCGGCAAGACATCATGAGGTTCCAAAAATCCGTATCGCTGATCAGTATTCTTTATCCTTCTGATTTTCGTTAAAGGATGCATCTATTCATCTTTATAAAAATGAAGCGGTCCTTCTCTCTCGTCGACTGTATGACAAAAGAGATGATTACAATTTCGACATCGTAAACTATCCCTTTCTGGACAGTAATATTCCAGTGGGACCTGCATATGGCGTATACATATCACGCCTAGTAGCATTTGCTAGATCCTGTGTTAAATGTGACGATTTTAATCAACGTCACAAAACATTGTTGCAGAAACTTATAAAACAGGGCTACACCACCAAGCGCCTCCACTCAAAGTTTCTCAAATTTGGCGATACATATCGCATGGTGATAGCAAAATACGAGCGTAGCGTGCAAGATCTATGGCGTTACGTTTCGTAACTTGTGTCTAATTCCGCTTAACCCGGGGCTAGGGGCCGTATGAACCCATGTACTTCAAGATCCTCATGGTACTCATATGAACAGTCACAATCAAAGCGTGACTGAGATATATGAACCCATGTACTTCAAGATCCTCATGGTACTCATATGAACAGTCACGATCAAAACGTGACTGAGATACATCATCCTTTAGATGACGACTTTACAACGAATATTATGGATTAAGAATACTGATCAGCGATACGGATTTGATATCATTGAAAACTTGACCGCTTCTCTCTTGCAGGAAACAAGCCTATGTTTATGTATATTATGATTGTCTTTTTGAATTTGGTGCTAATACTGTTATATGGAATATGGAATAGGTCTTTGGATTATGAACGCGGATATTCTTTACTGGACGACGGCTGAATTATGAATGACGGACCAGACGCTTGTAATCTGTCACGTTTTGATTGTGATTGTTCACATGAACATCATGAGGATCTTGAAATAATGGGTTCATACAGCCCCAGCTGACCAATAATTTTCATTAGCATCAGCATATCATTGGTTTATTCAGAACATTAGGGATAGCAAGCGTCAGATCCGACATTCAATATTCAATCGTCCTCCATAAAAGAATTTCCTTGTCATTAAACGAAAGACCTATTTTGTATGGCAATTCCAAATGTGTATAAATGGAAAATAATGAATACACTAGATGGTTTCAAACAAGAGAGGAGCGAACAACGTGTACGATGAGTCACTGTGTCACCAGAGACGCATTCACGCAAGCTTTCGTCGATTAACTCTTAAAATCCGCTCACATGGACGCGTCCATGGAAAAGCCGATATTTGTTGGGAAGTCCCTTTCTTGCCAACGCCTGATGTGGATGTTTCCTTTATCGCGGTGGAACCCACAGCTGAGATACAGAGCGTCCGACAAGATTATGGGCCAGCTAATCAGGAGTCACGGATATCGCTTCATCTATAACTTATATGTGCTCATTCAACCTCTGTCAGGCCTCCAGATTCAAGCGAATCAATTTCAAAATTGGTTAGGCAAAATGGTAATATACATGTTTACTTTCCTCAATGTGTATCGATTGCAGACAATCATTGTCTTCGCTGACTTTAACGAAAAAGCATTTCCCCAAATCGTACATGGTCATAGGATGGCACGAGTCAAATAGTTTTATAATGAAGATGCACTCAGACTGCTGTGTGTGTCAATCTGATGGTTTGGGGTATATGCTAGTCTGTGTAGCGCTATCAAATTACAACGCATATAAGAGAAGTGGGAAGAGGTGCCGACATACTGACTGAGCCACATGACTTCACAGTATAGTCTTCTGGTTAACCTACTCTAAAGCACATACCAAGAATCTAACGATTCGTGATATGTGTTGTATCTCATGTACACTTTTATTGTACCTGTTCATGTGGCAACTTGGATGACATGACCACAAGACCCCTAGCACCGTCATAAGCGGTATTGGATACAAATCTAGAGAGCTATGATGGAAATGCTCTGACAACTCGTATATTGGTAATTGGTGAGCTGTGTCGCTGTGACAACACGTACACTGGGCATCGGTGAGCTGTATGGTCGTCAGATGAAAATGACGGCATTTATCACAAAAGACTAGTCTGTAAGGCCCGATGTCGGCCCAGCATCAACTTCCCACAATGCCAACATATATCAAAGACCAAAAGGTCTGTACAGGGTGCGGGCCTCGAGGACGAAACGTCCACCAGCAGAATCTCGCCATATACAGGTAAAAATTACAACGCATATAAGAGAAGTGGGAAGAGGTGCCGACATACTGAAACATTGAACAATGAGATCGCCAATACGAATGTTTTGGTTTATATATGCTGTGTCAAGGAAATTGGAACTCTTCTGCGTTTGGGCCATACAGAAAGGTTTTGTTAGGGACAGAATGCCAGCCAGCGATATCAAAATATATGATCTTGTATTGTTGGCTTCAATTCTGTGGTAAAACTATACTGGATTTTGACCAGTGAGCATTTCTCTTCGTTTATGAACATAATTTAGCTTACTAGTTTCATAATTATAAACAACGGGAAAGTTTGTTCATCACTTCTTGGGTCACGTGAGACAGCTATTTGTGACTTCATGTATGGAGAGTTTCAGTGTTTTCACCATCTCAAAACTTGAGTATTTTAAGTAATGATGTGAGTGATTTAACGTGTCTTCGTTATCCAATGAAATCATGATGTAGAGAACAAGCTATAAGCGTCCTTCTAACGTGTACAGACATGTGGATCACGATTACATTCGCAAAAGTTCGAAGTAATGTTATTTTTAGAAATAGTCTAGAATGAGGTCAAAATTACAAGCGTCTAGTCCGTCATTCATAATTCAACCGTCGTCCATTAAAGAATATCCGCGTCTATAATCCAAAGACCTATTCCATATTCCATATAACAGTATTAGCACCAAATTCAAAAAGACAATCATAGGCTAGCTTCCTGCAAGAGAGAAGCCGTCAAAAGATTTCAAGTTATTTTCGTGGGTTTTCTCGTATGACGTTACTTTTTGTTACTTAAAAGAATTCCTAAGCCCCAATCGTTCTGGTCTTTGTTGATTAGAGCGTCCAACATTTGTTTCAGCGTGCTGTTGAACCGATCAATCATCTCGTTCGATTGAGGAGAGTATGAAGTTTTCCTTGTTTTTCACTCTGAACAAACCTCGGAAACGTGCACTCTCAAATCGCCTACCTTGTTCGGAGTGTATAGAAGATGGAACTCTAAACATATAATAGACATAATATCTATCACAGCATTGGCAACTGTGTTGGCCTCTTGGTTTGGCATCGCGACAACCTAAACCCACTTAGCAAAATGATCACTGATTGCCATTATATACATATACTTTACTTCGGGTTGTTTCAGGCAGTATATAGGCAGCTATTCTCTCTCCAGCTGTTCCAGTCGGATTGCCCCTATGCGTACCTTGGCAAGTATGCTTGTCTGAACTTTTCCGGACTGTTCCTAACCGCTAGGTGTCAGGCTGGCGTATAATGACACTCTCTAAATATATTCTTTTGCAGACTGCGTGGTACTGGTAGAAGGTAACGTACAGCTTCACCCTTCTCATTGCGCTGTTTAGTTGCCAAGTCATACTATGATACATCGTTCCGAGGTGGACGGTCAAGTTTAAGGACCAGCCTCCTTTGCCTTAGATAAATCCTCTGCCACAGAAGATAGATGAGTATTTTGTATCACTTCGATGGCAATATATCAATAGCCATTTTATAGATTCGAGTCCCAGTGATGTCTTCATCTGTCCTTGTCCCTGAAATGCTTGTTCCGTCAGCACCGTTGAGTCGCCGTCTGAGAGCGTCTGCATTGCGGTGTCTCCTGCAGGGTCCGTGCTCGATAACGAACTGATATATGCTGATGACATCGAACCACCAAGGCAACTGACCTTCTGGTTTTTCAAATTCCATAAACCAGCGGATTGAACCCTGGCGTGTCTCTAGAAGAACCAACTTCGATCAACCCATGCCGTCGTCAATGGAGGCAAAAATATCGGCATACTTCGTTCGGAGTTGTCGGACCTGTTGACACTGTTCTTTCGTGAGCTCCGCTGACGTCTCATCGATAAGTCCCTGTAAATGTGATGTACAGTATGCCAAGTTTTTCACCTCGGGTAGTGAAGCTAGTTGTGTCCACAGATCGTTTCAGCACACAAAATAACCGTGTCATTTATAGGGTTCATCAACCGAATCGGAATACACCCATCATCATCATGGTTTTGATTAGCACATAATAGAATAATTTCTCGATGTAAGTTGAGAAGAATTCCCCCCTATTTCCTTGTCTGTATGAGAACCCAGCTCTACTCGATCGCCAAAGTAAACTTTCGTGGCTAGGGGAATGGTCACAGTTTCTACGAGAGAAACTCTACGGCAGACAAATTACCCAGCAGGTTTACACCGGATATACTTACTCCATCTTCATCTGTCAATTCGGGACAACACAGAGATGTTCGATTCGTGAAGTCCAATCCCAGGACCACGCCGACCGAAATATTTCCGACAATCCTTTCCTGCAATTCTATCTTGATGTGTTCTTTTAGCTGGTCCCACGCTCGTTAGCTCAAAATTTACACGGATGCTGCGGTATCTGGGCAAAAAATAAACTTGGCATGGCCTGAATATATAGATCAGCTTCGTCTGCTGTCTGATAGGTCGACTGTGAGCATAAAGCTACTCCTGAGAAGCCGTATCTCTTTGTGTAGGGGAATAACTTGTCTGTCTTCCCTTTTGATTAGTCTTCGTTGTACGTTGACTGCTGTTAGAACGGAAGTGTCCCTCTTTCTCGCAGTTCCAACATCGACTGTCTCTTGGATATGCTAAAAATTTACACGGATGCTGCGGTATCGGGGCAACAAATAAACTTGGCAGGGCCTGAATATATAGACCAGCTTCGTCTGCTGTCTGATAGGTCGACTGTGGGGATAAAGCTACTTCTGAGAAGCCGTATCTCTTTGTGTAGGGGAATAACTTGTCTGTCTTTCCTTTTGATTAGTCTTCGTTGTAAGTTGAATGCGGTTAGAACGGAAGTGTCCCTCTTTGGCGCAGTTCCAACATCGACTGTCTCTTGGATATTGTCTATATGGCTCGTTGTCTTTCTGCCGTAGGCCTCTCCCAGGACCAGATTTTCCCTCGCGTACTCTTATTGGCCATAATACGATTCACCAAGCCAACCATATCCTCACGCAAGGCATCTGTGGTCTCCCCATCAGACTCATCCTCCTCGAAATCTTCGATTTTGATATCAAGTGCTGCAGGAACTTTTGCTTTCCTCTGCTTCGCAGTCCAGAAAACTTTAACTGTGACAGATACGTATACAGCTGTCTCCGGTGTCTGACCGACTTTGATGGGCGTGTAGTCCACAATTCTCTAGGAACTGGTCCTTCGCCGGTGCATCATGTAGGTCTTCTCAAGCATCCTGGTGTGCCATCTGCACTAGCCCTAACAGAGCTTGACTTCAGCGGTAGCCCTTCTCCATATTTCGGTAATCCATATCTAAACTGTTAGTTGCAAATATCCGTGTAGTTTGGCGGGGCAAATCGCTCTTCCAAAGCATTTTTAATTCCTCAAAATCCACCTCCCCTGGCTCTTGGCGAAGAATTGCAAGCATCTGATGTGCCTTTTCCGGCAACTATAAAGCAAGAATTGCCCAGTCTGTGTGCTCGACCAACCATTAAGGTGTCTTTCCTTAATATGTTGAAGGCGTCTTTCCTTCATATGTTGATGGTTTGAAAAGAGTTCTTATATATGTTATGTTATGTGGAATATGGATTGGGTCTTTGGATTATGGACGCGGCTATTCTTTAATGGACGACGGCTGAATTATGAATGACGGACCAGACGCTTGTAACTTGCCACAGGCTGTTCTTTCGGCACTGTAATCCGATCCCCGGACTATTCATGTGGAATCCCCCAATCCCCCATGCCTCGGGTTTCCGCCATCCATTCTCAACCTGGTCCGTGTCATATGCGTAACTTTCGATAATATCTCCCTGCAGACTGATTTTTGAAGGAGTCCCAGGCCTTTGATGCGTACTTTGCTCATAGCTGGACATGCTGACGTCAAGTGACCTCTATCTTCCGGTGCACGTTCACAAAGTTTGCATCGTTGGTTTACGTTGTAATAATTGAAAATCGTTCTGTTTGGCTGGAGTTTATACGTACCGATGAGGGGTCTGAGTCGAATCCCAACTCTGGGAATGTCACACAGGGATGTAACAGCCGATGCCATAGCCGAGTGGGAATTTTCCTGGCAGTCTGGACTGAAGGAAATGGACTGATAGGTCTTGATGCCAGAGCTACTCTCCGTACTGGGTCACAGATTCTTTGAGCAGTTTCTTCCAGATTTATTTCGGGGGCACATCGCCAAGACCAGCCGTCAAGTTGCCACCATTCTGAATTAGGCGCAAGGTCAAACAAAAGGTTACCTGTTGCCATGTTACTCGAGCTATCTGCACATACCTTTAGTGCATCATGCCAAAGCGGATTTTTGATGCCTTTTTGCATGGCCCATACACTTGATGAGACAGGCCGAAGGGTCCTATTAACTAGTATGCCAAGAGCATTTTTACTTTGTGCTACCCTCTTTATCCATTTTATGAAGCGAAAGTCTGGATATGGATCATACTTAACCCACCCTCGTCTTTTTGGGGTGTTTACGCTTGATTTTGTTTTTCTATTCCAGATAAACAGGATATTTTTTTCAATTTTCAAGCTCAATTATGAAGGAAGCATCAGGATTGGATAGTACTCGAAATAGATGTACAGGTGGGATTGGGAGGACAAGCGTTTTAATAATGGTAAGTTTCACAATAGGAGTAACCCCAACTTCCTATTATACTTTTATAGATACCATTATGTCACCGTTTCTCTCATGGTGTGATTCCGAGTAGTTTATATCTTCCGAGATCTCAAGTTATTCTGTAATGAGGAAACAGTTTTACGGAGCTTCCTTTCTCTTTACCAATCCATACAGCCATAGACTTATCAACATTTAGGCACAGGCCAGACGCAGAAGAAAACTCATCCAGGAGATCCATAGCTCTCGCGAGAGACAAGATCCATCCAGATCCAGAGAAGTGTCAGCGGCATATTGTTGAATTTTGATCTCAGATTTTTTCTATTTTCTTTTCCTGGATATTTGCATCTTGTTTTAAGGCGAGCCTCTGCGACTAGAATGAATAGAAATGGGGAGATTGGGTCGCCCTGTCGACAAGCCCGATTTAAGTTTTAAAAAGGAATCCGTTATTCATAACAAAGGGTTTTCGAGCGATACTGGAAGATTTTTATCTAACGAATGAAGTAAGCTCCAAAATTAAACGGGTTCAAAGTGTTTTCAATATTATCCCCGAGACCGAATCAAAGGCCTTCCAAAATCTATCAAAAAATGTTTCCTCCTGCATAACTTCCGAGTCCAAATACAGTGTCCCTTCAGAAAATCATTCTGTGATTCATCAATTATTATTGGTAAAACTTCCCTGGTTATCTTTGCTATATACAAGTTGAAACAATTTTGCTCCACTTTTTATCTGTTTTTTATTTTTTCTTCTTTCGGCAAGACATGATATGTAACCTTGCTGTTGGAAAGGTGAAAGCGTTCCCGTTCTAAACGCATTTACGGCTGACCGTAGAATTAATAATCCGATGTCCTCTCAAAAACATCAGTAGAACTCCATTTGTCATTTGTTATATAGCCTTAGTAACTTCATCTAATGAGTGACCCTTCGTAGGAGATCTTTTTCTCATTTGGAAGATGCACAAAGTGATTCGGAAAAATATCATTTGAATCCGAAAGAGTTCTTTTTCCCTCGAATAAGTGTGCTATAGATTTGTTCAGTTCATTTAGAATTTATCTCGAGCCGTCGACAACGACTTCGGTTTGAGATCCTACTTCTGTTATATTTTTCGCTATGTAGTTTCCCTTTTCTAATGTGCAGATATATGAAGAGTTCTTTTCACCTTTTTCAACTCATTTTGCTTTTTACCGTAATATAGTCTTCCACCTTCCAGCTTCTCGCCTCTTCAAGTTGCTTTCCACCTTCTTACATCCCTCTTTAATTTTACTTTGGTCCGCTTTAGAGAATGTCTTGCTATAAGTTTAGTATTTTGTGTTTTGATCAATTCTAAATAACTTTGATCATCAATATTTAGTCGAACATTTTTCAAATCTTCTATATTCCCAGCGGCAATAAAAAAACATCTTTCACAGTTTATAATAAGTTTTCGCTGTACACCCCAGTAAACTAGATTACCATCATTGCATGTCAGGCTTGTTATACAAGGAGAAGGTCACGAGAGCGGGCATTTGAAATTAGAGTTAGTTCAGGGACCAGTCATTAACTTCATAGTGTAACATTACAGTACTGACTGCTTTTAGTTTGAGCTGAAGCTTTGAATTGGCTGTAGGGTATTGATATCACTGAAGTGTGCATGTCAGCCTTTCACGATTCTTTCCTCTTGAAAAGGTGTGCAGTTCCTCAAAAGAGGCCTCAATAGATTGGACCTGGTTGATCGCTAGAGTTTTAGGATTCGAAAGAATGTTGTACTTCCATTTTCCTTAGCTATCATGATTTCCTCTTTTTTGTCATCTCGTTTTTATCGACAGCTATTCTTTGTTTATGACGCAGTTTCTGTACGCATTTTAATGAAGCTGGAACCACTTTTACCACTTCAGAGCTATTAGATTTCCACTGGTGAAAGTCAGCATGTTTTTTTTTGCCTGCAGTCTTTTCGATTTTGTCGTTCCAGATTCTGAACAATCCCTAGATCTATGTTTGATCAGAATGGATGAAGTCTGTTAGACAGACTGGACTGGATTTTGTGGACGTCCGACAGCAAGGTTATGGCAGTGGCCATCTTGAATGGATACTTGTGAGGCATGTTGCAATTTATCATGTCTAATCGATGGATTGATACTTTATGAGGTAACTATTGTCTGGGTCTTTGTGACGATGAAAAGGCACAAGTCTTAGACACATTGTTGTCTCCAGACTTGGCTATTGTATGCATTGCTTCGTGATTCTTACATGGAGTATGAATCAATCGATGACTCTTGTAGTATAGCGTATCACCATCTGGGAAGAGGAAGTACCGGTAGACGATGGTAGAAAACTCTCTGTTGACGCATGTAGAAATGTAGGGCCGTGGTTGGAGATCAAGAAATCTCTACCGATGAAGACGCAGGCAGACAAGATGAGTTTTGGAGTATTTCCTGATAATTTCATGTGTTCCAGATTTTCCAGGGGTTGGTTGGCAGATTCACGGGTTGGTCAGTGAACGCTTGCACAGGTTATTGAAACCGGCGTGGTGAGAATTTCGATTACCGGGTACCTACATTCTTGTTTTATCATCACTCACTGGAGTGACGGTAAGATTTACAAAACAGACAGAACTGGTTGGGTCATTATCATCGACAGGTTTGGCTTTACATGCAATGTTTTTGGTGACTTTCTGTTACGTTTCGTGTTTAATTCCGCTTAACCCGGGGCTAGGGGCCGTATGAGCCCATGCACTCCAAGATCCTCATGGACAGTTCATATGAACAGTAACAATCAAAGCGTGGCTGAGATACATCATTCTCTAGATGATGACTTTACAACGAATATCATATGGATTAAGAATACTGGTCAGCGATACGGATTTGATATTTTTAGAACAACATTATGTTTTTCCGGCATCATTGAAAACTGTTGACAACTTCTGTCTTTCAGCAAACTGGCCTATGTTTATGTTTACTGTGAATGTCTTTTTGAATTTTGAGCTAATGCCGTATATGGAACAGTTCTTTGGATTATGGACGAGGATATTCTTTAATAAACGACGGCAGAATTATGAATGACGGAGGTTGGAAGTTAAATAGAAAGTGCTCCTCGATGAGGATGTCAGGAATCGTCTGAACACAGGCAGAACCTCACTGGGTGTTCTTATTTTTGAAGGTCGCAGTTTTCAGCCTGAGGCGCAGTACAGATTCATGGGCATGATGGGAGATTGCTGTCCAATGGTTTGCCTCTGGTGGCGGTGTTTTAAAAATGATTCATCCAAATTGAACATCGACAAATATCTGCATTTCATTTCATGCTCTCAATTTTAGCTTGTTTTTAAACTTTTGCAGTGAAGCATATTAGGTAAATTCTAAATGATGACCAAGACTGACCTTATCAAATTCGAGTTTTTCGCATTATCTTTCGTACTATGTGCATTGTTTCCTTCCATTAAACATAGAGAGTGAAGTATTCAGTATTCACAGAGAAGACAGGAGAGATGCTGGCCCGAAGTTTATTAAAGGTTGAACCAGACGGGAAGACGTTCTTCCGAATGATGAATCCCTCTAATGACGTATTGGTTCTGAGGACTGGAACGATGTTCGGGATGATGTCATCGGTAGCGCTACAAGAGACAAGAGAAGTTGAGCCATTTGTGGGCCATGTGCGCCCATGCTACTTGAAGTCCTTGACAGAAAAGGTCAACCAAAGAGTTCTCCTCTCCACGAGCAGATCAGGTGCAGCTCCAGCTGCTGACGAATGCTAGTCTGTTGCAAAGGCATAGCTACCATGGTTGAACACCATATAATGTTGGGGAATGCGCCATCTGGCGGGAGCAGCCTGATGGAGCACATTAGATTTGATTTGACTGGCAAGTGGGGTTGGCCAGAGAGGAGGGTTTTGAACCAGGATGGACAGTTACCAGTTTCGGATGATGCCGTGTGGGCTTTACAACGCCCGGAGTTCTGAGTGACTTGTGGAGAGAGTTCAGGCGATTCTACATTACGAAACTTGTCTGAAATTTATACACCACGTTATTGTCTTCGGCGGAAGATTTGATGAGGCTGGAGGAGGTATTTAGGCGCTTGAAGGACCTGAAGGTTTATTTGGGATATATCATACAGTCGTAGACCCAATAAGGTCACGAGAGATTCAGGAGGGAGACCCAGAAGAGACGGA
This sequence comes from Hanleya hanleyi, assembly GCA_036873755.1. Taxonomy (NCBI): domain Eukaryota; kingdom Metazoa; phylum Mollusca; class Polyplacophora; order Lepidopleurida; family Hanleyidae; genus Hanleya; species Hanleya hanleyi. The sequence continues at coordinate 66,126 of JAVTVY010024133.1, forward strand.
AGAGAGAAAATCCTTTCCGTCGGTGTTGGCGCCTCAGCGAGAACACGAAGGAAATTCAGGCGTGACGGAATTGTAGACGAAACGTCGAGAAATTCCTACTCTTGTGGAGCCTGTTTTCACCACTGGAGGCCGAATTTGGACGATGTAATGATTACGTCTATACTCCGGGCCTTCTCCTTTCTCCTATGAAACTGCGCTATAGCCGCAACGAGGACATGTAGTATCGGGGATCCAAATAAGAGTATCTAAATAAGAGTGGTCATTGTTGAGACGTACCTGGGAGCACTCACGTGAATTAGCAGTCTGTTATATGTGCCAAACTAACTATTCTATTCTAGTTACAATGGAGACCGAAAGAGATCAGAAAGCGCGCGAGTATTGCCAAATCTGGGCCCACGACAGGATTCCGCTCCGGCCTAACATTCGGTAACGATCCCTTCAGAATGATGAAAAAAGGGACTACACAGCAGTCCAATCCGACGCCACCCCAAGAGAGCTTCAAAATAAGACCCCACACGACCCATTCGAAACACGGATGGTCCATCTCTACCCCCGAAACGTCCATTCAAATGCTATCTTTCTATATTTCACCTCAACTGCGCATGCGCAGATTGACGCAACGTCCAACAAGAAAATCGCCAATCTGACTTAACCTCACGAGTGCTTCAAACTGATACCTCACACGGCCCATTCGGACAACGAATGGTCCCTCAATCACTCAAACACTTCCCTGTCCACCCCAAAAATACCCGCTTTCGCCATTACTCCTACGCCACAGATGACATGTACATCCTTGAGTCGCTGTCTACACCACGAGAGCTTCAATATGATACTCAACACGGTTGATTTGGACCAGAGATGCCCGAACATGACTATTTGTTACGTTTCGTAACTTGTGTCTAATTCTGCTTAACCCGGGGCTAGGGACCGTATGAACCCATGTACTTCAAAGAAAAAAATCAAGGCAGGTTCGAAGTGGGAACGAAGAGGACGCTACAACAAGAGAGCTTCCACATAAGACCTCACACGGTCCAATCGGACCAATATTGGCCTATTTTGACCCCAAAACATCCATTCAAATGCTCTTTTTCGAAATTCCCTGTCTACACATGCGCAGAATGACGACATTTCAACTCCACACTGGTCCAGTCGGACGCTCTCCCACGAATGCTTCACTATGACACCTCACACGACCCAATCGGACCAATATTGGTCCATCTAGACTCCAAAACGTCAATTCAAATACATTTTTTCTACTGCGCATGCGCAAATAGACGATATTTCCACTTCACACCCGTCCAGTTGAACGCTCCTTCACGAGTGCTTCACTATGACACATCACACGACCCAATCGGACCACTATGGGTCCCCCTAGACCCAAAACGTCCACCGCGATCTGCCTGCGTATTGCGTGCGTCATCAGAACTGTTCAACAAAATCCAACCCATGGTCTTGAGACCCCTCCCATCGTATTCTACAGCGCGAGATAGAAAAATAAGATTCCACCCTCCATACAATATAATACCCTAGACGTATATATATCCGCTCTCGGTGCATATATTCATAGGCTATCTCTCGCTGTATGACTATGCATGAGGATTAGAGAAGCAATAACGGATGTTCTGAAATTTCTCTTCCAGTCAGAATAGTCACTTCAAGGGTAGGCTGGTGATTGGCTAATTTCCCTACAGCCAATGCATAGACGAGGATGCACCTCATGACATTCTCATCGGCTAATGGATGTGACGTCATCCACAAACACGCCCACTTTGATTCCGCATTCTCCCTATGGCATTCACTTTTTAACATTGCGCTTGCACCCCCAAGTCATCTCCCTCAAGGTATTGCTATGTATGGGTCACAACTATGCTTATAACCTGAACCTCATTTCCTCCTCACAATATCTTAAACATTACCTCCCAATTTCTGATCCTCATTTGCTTCATTTCCCAAAAATTTCCTCTATCCATTATACGCCGGATCTTACGCCACATTTTTCCTCCCCCACCAAATATGCCACCCGATTTCGCTTTCCTATACTACTCCCCCTTCCTTGGAGAAACATGTACAAAACACACATAACTAAGTCACGTATCGTACATCCCCTGAAACATCCGCTGACAGTATTCCATGAAATTCCTTAACGGGAATACCGGTAATGAAACAATTTAACCCTTATAGTTCATAAAGTATAATATTATTCATTTTTCCAAACATTTCTTTTGAAATAACACAAATAGATCCATTATATTAAAGTAAATAAACCAGTAAGCCTATGAATATCTATAACTTAGTATATATGCTCACATATTATAGACAAAGCTTCTCCAATATCGTGACAATGTCGCTTGCAATTGTACTCTTCTTGCATCCTGTCAAAACTTACAATATTCTTAAATACAGCTAACTTTGCATTTTGCGATGTATACCTGCAACTGTAAATGAAATATTTAGCCGGAATAATTCCAGGGAAGAATCTGAGATTTTCGAAACGTCGTGAAGATTAGGCCTGGGATGTGGATTAAAATTATTGAATACATTGCAGCCTATTTTCTTCTTTATGCATCTGATGTACAGTTCGTTAATCTGAATGTCCTGCTCACCGAGAAAACGCCCATCCTTACCTGGAAGATCTCTCGTGAAAATAAATTCCGACTCTACACAACACTTGTTGAAAAGGCTTTTCCTTCTCAATTCAAAACGTGTGTTTTTCCATATAATTTGATTGTATAGATATCTTCATCCACTGCACACAATTCTCTCCATTTGACGTCATAATTGCATATCAGAAGAAATCTAATTCCTAGTTCTTGGAATAATTCGTCAACATATAATTTCTAAAAGCTGCCATGCTTATTCTGAAAATACTTTGCGAGCCAAACCAATTTTAGAGCTTTGTTCACAATTTCAAAATCCAGGACTTTCAGGCCACCCCTTTGATAATCAACCGTTTTTTCCGACAACCTTTTTTATATTTACTTCGCCAGATGGAAGTATATAGTTTTTTATTGATTTCACGCACAATATTTAGGGGTATATGAATATATGGAATAGATTTAGTTGGAATTGTTCTTCCGTATAATGGAAGTCCTCTTTGGGACCATATCTAAAGGCGCTTTTTAATTTTATTTAACTGCTTAATTATATTCTCGTCCGTTGAATTTTCAGTTTAGCTCGATCAGTATCAGTCCAAGAAATTTTGCTTTAACCCTCTCTGTATAGTATCGGTACAATTGTACCGATAAAAATATAGATCAATAGTTGCCTGTCATTGGCATACAGAAATGAAAGATTTCCAGACAGATATTTTCATCATCTTGTATCTTGTTCCAAAGCTTGGAGTATTGTCTTTGAAACTACGTAGGCGATGATAAGTATATCTTCGCTTCATTCATGTTCATGACTCTGTTGATAACAGCTTAGAACTGCCAAAAAATGCCGGTACAGAGGGGGTTAATGAATATGAAATACTGGTACTCGAATCTGTGGAGAAAGGGAAGTAACTCGAACACTAGATTTTCCAGCTCATTTGGATTGGAGTTAAGTCCCCCAATAATCTTCTGTGTTTGGCGTGTGCAGTTGAAAAGTGGAAGAGGATTTGCGTTTCCCGCACTGAGCAGAGAAACTTTACCTGTTGACTGTCAACGTTGCTGTAGGTTGAGTTAGAAATTTGACATGTTGTTTGTTGCGAGCTAGTAGTGTGCTTTCAAGTGTTGGCGGCAAGGAGGACTAAAGTGAGTATAGGTACGGTACAGGGATACAAATCTCTCGTCGTTCAGGATGGGAGTGCACATGTAGTATGAGCCAGTCAGTGCATGCATGGCCACATGATATAGTATGCAAACGGGCCTATTTAGCCAAAATACAAAATTAGGTGACTACATGTAGGGAACCTTGTTGGACCGATATTAGCCCTTTTCAATGAGACAATAGTCGGGAAGTTCGTCATGTGAGGATCTTCAAACTGGGAACACCGTGTGTGCAAATTATACAGCTTGTCGGGTAGCTTTTTCAGGTTTAACAAGGTTCCTTGAAACACATTGTGTTTTCCTTACACGACGAATAGTCCTGTTTGAGTAAGTTATACAAAGATGCCAGACACTTCCAAAAATAATCTGTTTTTATAACTCGATAATCATGCAATGTAGAGTAAAAACACCAGTCAAGTTATAGAGCACATAAATTTGCATTTTCTTGTGTTATAAGTATAATCGGCATGCACGCTAGAGGGCAAAAAGGCAGTGCAGAACTTGGTCGTATATGTCGTACATATAGGAGTCGGAACAGGTTAGTTACGACCTACATAAAAGCTAGCTATTCTGCTTATATTTGAGACTCGTATGAATAATGGACTGTACCAAGATAATAATATAAAATATTCAAATCATTGACAAGTGAATCATATGTCTACATTGTTTGGCCATGGTGTGGAGTACCCTAAAATACTAAGGTGAATTCGTAGGCTGTGGTACCTTAAACTACCTAATTATTGCCAAGTGTATCTACTATGCATATCCATCCTTGAATCTATATATTTGCCCATTGTGTATGTTTTTTGTTGTTTTTTTTTGTTATATAATAATAGTTTCAAGACCCTGGTTTTGAAACAAAGATTTAATCCAGCAGAAAAGACAAATGATTTCACCCCACACTCCGATATATATCACCAATCCCTAACATAGGAACCACTGGGCGTGCAGTCACGATCCATTGAACAATACGTCCTGTGTCAGATCCGGCATGCATTGGGCAGCTGTTGTCTGTTAAGAGTTTCTGAAAGTCCATAAATCAAAGACCTGTTTCTGATCAATGATGTTAGCACCTAAATTAACTCTCACAGCCCTCGCAATTAGCCACGGCAAACGGCAATTGCCGTGGTAAATGCTGGGGTAAAATCACTTCGCGTCGGCAGTTTTTTTGCCGTGGGTCGTAAAGTGATGTTGTTGTTGTCAGTAAACAACATACGGTCGATGGTAAAATACATCTCCTTGAACTGGCTTTTCTTGCTAATAAATTTGGTTTTAATAAACGAGACAGCTACTGGTGCTGTGGTTGTTTGATTGCATAATTTGGAGACATCGGTCGGCAAAATGCACTTTTCCAAGAACTGCTGACAGTCACAGACAGCCGATCATTCCCGATCTAGAAAGCACAGATCTTCAATTGGATGTCTGTCACTCTCCAGCATGCAGGGCATTTCTCCACTGGCGTTTCTTCGTTGTCGCAATAGCACAGGCGACCGCATATGAGGAGAGTGCTCTAGGGAATGGTGAAGGTTACGATGAAGGGGAATTCATGTACAGTTAGGATTATGTATTATTGTATTATGAATGGCACGGCAGCCTGAAATAGTGAACTGAGTAGTAATCTTAAATTAATTAATTACAGCTGGCACTAAATATCTTATATACTCCATGTTTTCATACATTACCCGGAATATAATTGGCCCGACATTTGGGGTTACCGTACTCCACGTAAGCCCCTACAATTACCATTCTCCTGCACAGCGGTATTTAAAAGTTTTGACAGTGACAATTTGGTTTGCTTTGCCATCATACGAGAGCATGACGATGCTGACGAAATGGTGAAATTTGAGGTTGTCGTGCATAAAGCCTGAACTGGAGGACAATGGTGGAAACTGTGCTTGAAATTTTCTTTACTTTTTGAGGCGTGCAAGATCGGCCAACATGTTACGACCACGTGGCTTTGTCACTATCGCCGTATCGGATAAATGGATAGCTGGAACCTGAGGTAATAAAAAACTGGAATGCCTCCGGCTGACTATATGAGCAAGTTCGCGGCACACCAAGAAGCGGCAATAATATTAAGCTGTCGTTGGATGTGCTGAACATTCTGGAGGCGGCAGACAAAATCTTTACCAGAAGGAGTTAGGAAAATCAGAGTTTTTATTCATTCTTGTTTGCAAAGAAGCCAAGGCAAAACTTAAAATATTGTTTGTTTGATTAACCCTACAGGCCCCCACCTATAACTTTAGTTTTTTTTTATTTTACCTTTTTTTTTAAATTCATCTAAGAAATATAGGGTATTCCTGAAACTATCTGATATTGAACTGATATCTGTTAACCAGGAAAACTCAAATCCACACAAATGGTAATATTTTCTCTGTTTCGCACATCTCATGTCTCTACTCCCATGAAGCAATATTGTCACCAGGTATGTGATCATGAAAAAGTTCAATTGAAAACTAAAATTAAAATAATAAAACTAAAAATTGACCTACCAACGCATGGTTTGTAGCAAGGTTATGTTACCCCAAACAAAAAACTTTTGAATTTTTGCTCAATGGTCAGTACATATGACCAGAAGTTCATCTGTATTTTATGAACTTCTGATATGACAAAAATGAATGCATCCAATTGTAGTGGAAAATCTGTGAATTCCAGCAAACATCCTGGGCAAGTCATTTAATTATCGTAGTCAAAACTAGATCTACTGCAAAAAAAAAAATGCCGTGGTGAAGCCCTTTTTTGCCGTGGCCAATTGATTTCTCCTCAGCAATTTTTTTGCCGTGGAGAATTTTCCTAATTGTGAGGGCTGTAGTTCACATGAGTAATATTCTGTATTGTAACTTTTATTACAAATGACATTTTGATATATTGACATAAGGATAATATATTGGAATGAATCTCTGATTTCAGCCCAGAATTACAAGCTTTTCTTTTACATGGCTTAACAGAAAAGGTATGTCTGCTCATCATGCTACAGTCTGGTGATGAGTTCTATATCGATGTTGAGACATACATCAGTGATGACTTCTGCATTATAGATTACAGTATTGCTGCAGTTGTGGTTTGCAGTATTTTTGAAATATTCTTAACTAGAATTACATTTATTTCATTGTCAGCTTGTTTGAATTGCTGTTCTTTGTAAGTTAATGGTTCTCTTCCTTTCGCTGCAACAGTCACACGAAATGAGTGGATACATGTATTTTGGGTTGGTCACATCAAGGGGAATAACCCCAAATCAAGGGGGGTAATCATGGTTGCCTGAAAAAAATCTAAACGGGTTAGGGGAATCCCGCTCTTTAAAATGGAGGTGAAAAGGGTCGTTTTCGCTCAATAAATCAGTTTACATAATGAATTCCGCAAAATCCTCTTGAGGTGCATACAGACATATCTATCCACATTAAATGGTAGTAAAAATGTAAATTGTCATCTATCTAATTTGCGTAATAATAAGCCAAATATCCTTCGCGCTGTGTTAAACAACATTGGCTGGTTCTTCACATAATTTTATGACATGTATCAATATATAACTCAATGTGCCTGAAATGTTGATGCATTGGTTAAGAAGGAATCAAAAGTTATTGAGCAAAAACGACCATTTTTACCTCCATTTTAGAGAGCGGGATCGCCCTAACCTGCTGAATGGATGACTTGTTTCTTGGTTTTTGTCTTTAGATTCTCTCAATAACTATTTATACTAGTTGTTTTCATAGGACTAACTTACATGAATGTGATGTATTTGTAACCATTTTGTTTCTCCCTTTCAAATATAAGGGTTTGAAGAAATTAGGACATTCCATCGAGGCTTCATATTCTAATATCCAGAAGCTGGTCGTCAAGCATCTTCAAAAGTAAGTAATCTCAGAGGTGTCTTGCTGAATTTATATCTTCTATGCACTGATCAGTATGTATATACCTTGTGTTTGAGTTTCTCAGTCATTGTTGGTTCAGAAAGGGTGATAATTAATAAGATCCTGTGTTCTCAGAAAAAATTCCACTGCTTCTACTTTCTCCCCTTGACCTCAGTATTATAATGTGGGAGAATTGTAGGTGTAAGAGATGCGTTGATGGTGCATAATGATAATTATTTCTTTGAAATGTGACCTACATGTATGTTTTATATTTGTCAGTGTGAGCCAGTCCCTATTGTACCACTTGAGTGAGCTGAGGGGTATGTCTCTGTGGTATGATAAGTTTGGTGTTCTCGGCCTGAACACCCCACTCCTACAGGAGGCCGTCACATCTGCCGGGTCCTTCGTGCTGAAAACTAGTGAACTACAACAGTGAGTACTTCAACAACTCACAGGGTTACTACAGTCCTGAAAATACTTGAATAGTCGTGAATAAATGCTGGAAGTGCTAAAAAAGTGTGAATTTCATATTTTATTCAAATAATCATGAAAAAGTATTTTATTCCCCTAGTCAATCTAGTGACTTGTTAGTTTTATATATTCATATACACAAGTAACACATTGAACTGTGATGGGCAAATCCGGTTTGCCAATCTGAATTCAGTTGGGTTTTCAGTATAACTTGTTAGAAGCTTCTGACAGGCAAAATTCTCCAAATTAAACAAGAAAAGGAGATACACTCAAAATTTAATCATTATATTTGACACTCTATGCAAACAAAATAAAGCAGAATCTAACTACCTTCGCAATTTTCCCTTCAAAGAATACCAGCGCACCCAGGTAGGTTTGAGGATCAGCAAAGATATAGTTTGAACCACTGAAGATATTTGTTGTAAAATTCATTGAGAGATTAACATTGAATGTTTATAGCAGCATATAATCTGCACTAGGGCAAGGAGGTACTGCCTATACACGGCTATTCCTTCTGTTATGGTTGCAACTGAAAGGCTGTTCATAAAATTGCCCATTGCTAATTGGATGTTGAAAGCACCCCTAATAGTGGCACAAATGTACTGGTCAGAATCAGTGTCTGTACAAGGAGAGTATGGGATGTACAGGATTTGTGGGTCCATCAATGCACCCATTCCCCTTGTTAATTAAATTAAAATTTCCCAATTTTCCCGCTTGTTAAGAAGTCAATGGTCACTAACACTCTAAATATATACATGGATTTTCGAAGTCAAGGTCACATGTCTGTTTATACTTTGTTTGACATGTGAAGATGGCAGACAAGCTTTGTCAACTCGTTTCCTAGTAATAATAATCATACTCTATAAACCTGGGGAAGCTGGCTGGCAGGCGGAACATCCAGGACATTTACTGTCGAGACCCATAAAGACATTCAGGTTTATTACGATACAACAACAATGGTACTCCTCGCAGAGCACGCAATGGCACTGCAAGTATAATAGATAAAGTTAACAATTTTTATCACTTGGGTATAATATCAAATCATCTGAGAGTATCAGTTTGTTTGCCACAATGTTTTCAGCTCTCATTATCTATTCTCTCCCTATGTGAATTCTGCCATATTGGTGACTCTACCAGACACACAGATGTGGACCAGTCTAAGATATCTGCTTCAAATTATCATGGTTAACAGAACTAGCAAAGAATTTTTATGTAGATTGTTGAACTTTATCTTCAAATCCCACTCCTGACACTCTTTCATGCCATCAATTTAAGCTCATTTTCAAAATCTTCTGAGTATGAGAGGGCAACCACCCTCTCAGACTTTCCCACCTTCGCTATGCTCTCTCAGATTTGGTTGCTTCTCTTCTGCATATTAGACGAACCTTTGTTCATTTTTCTGTTGGAAATTCTGGATGTAGGACAGATGCTGAGTAAATGAGCATACTTGTGAATTTGACAAATCAAAGCAACAAATGCTAACGTTCATAAAATATTGTTTCTCTTTATCCCATTGCCACAATATTATTGATTATAATTAATTTATAAAAAAAAAAACATTTTTCATTCTTTAATCATTTCACAGGGTGATAGATGGAAGTATCAAGAATTTCAAAGCATTCTTCCGATGGCTGTATGTCGGTAAGTAAAGCTAGATAGAAATAGAGTCACTTGGGGGCAGTTTTACAAACCTTTCACCCAAACACACAGTGTCCTTGACCACTTGTAGATATTCAGATGGAAGAAAGAGAGGGCCATTGACTTATCCTGACAATTGTGTTGTGTTACTGGTGCACTTCAAATCGTGTATGCCAATTGTACCTCTTCATGAAATAGTTACCTTTTGAGATATTTGATGTAGCTACCCCTTACATAATATATTGAAGCAAAACACATTTGATCAATAATCTAAGATGTTACCTTCAGTGTATCCTGTACTAATTGTGTCTGAATATATTTTTTCTGTTATATTTCAGTTATAATGAGACTGTCAGGAGAACAGCCACCCCCTGAGCTGAGTAAGGTGAGTCAGAAAACAGAAAGCTTCTTGGAATTAGCTCATACACTCATTTATTCATCCCGTGGGAAATGTTCAAGGGGAGTTAATTTTGGAGAACTTTTCGGGTGAACACAAATAATAACATACAGAAACATGCAGTCCGAAAACTTATAGCCATAACATTTTGTACAGGATTCAGACATTTAATGTGCATTTTATTCCAAAATTCTGGTTCTGACTGACTGGTAGTATTGTGAATGCATGGCTTGTGCAGGTCTTGGGAAAACCTGGAAAGTCCTTGAACTTAGAATCCATTCTCCAGGCCTTCAAGTCCTGCTGTCATTTTGCTATATTTAGTCACAGGCCCTTGAAAATAGTATAAAATTTTAAGAATATATTTTCAGAAATGAAAATGATAATCAGACTGAGTTGACAATGTCAAGAAACTGTCAATCCAATCTATTTTGTGTCAGTCATCGCAAAATAAATGGAAAAAACTCTAATTAACTAAACTAAGCTGCATCCCAGCTGAAATGCAACTACCTGACCATATGATGAGGTCTTTCAATGTGAATAGATCTGGAAAAGATCTTTCAAAATGAGTAAAAAACATTCTTGAAATGTATTTCAAGGCTGAGCTGGATACACCCTGAAATAGGAATTGTTTCTCTAAATGAAGTCTGTCTGCATACTTCACTATTGTGTCCTGCTTTGACATATAGTTATCAATTAAGTCTGCTAAAATACATATTTATGGCTCTGGGTAAGATTATCAATATATTTAATGTTTTAGAATAGTTTTTTGTTTGTTTTTAGATGACACAGTATGACATGAACTTTGTTGCCGAGTTCCTCAAGGACAGTTTTGCCCATTTCTCTGAGGTATGATGGTGATGAACTTACAGTACCTTCTGTGGCTTGATTATAGTGATGGTTTGTGATTATTATTACTTGAATGTGAATACCCTGCAAAAAACAGTGGACAGTAGGCGTCATACCTTCATCAGTATATTAACCACTGCATTGAGTGTGAAACACAAACGGCTCATAGCGTTGGACACACCGGTTCTCGTCAGATCAACGAAGTTAAGCAACATTAAGCTCGGTCAATACTTGGATGGGTGACCGGGTGCTGCACTGACTGGGCTGATCAGTGTCCAGGGTAATAGGAACTGTGAGCACTCTCGTGTTCTGGCACATGTAGGCACCGTCATGATATGACTGAAACAAGGTTGAAAACGACGTTAAACCCTACTACGGTAAGTTCCCTAAGTATTCGCGACCCTAAGTAAATTCGAAAACGGGTATTTTTCGCCAAGTCACGTGACACTGTTCCCTAAGTAATCGAAAACTGCCCATTCGCGAAAAACCGCGGTCCTAACTATTCGAAAATCCCCCATTTATCGTGGTCGCGAGATTGATAATATTATGTAGTTGTGCGATGGAAAAACTTCCAGATCAACGAGTTTCATCAGAATTAGTATTTGATAAACCTTGCAAACTTTTTTAGCATTTTGAACATAACCTATTGTAACAACTAAGTTGATTTTCATTATGTCTCAAACGAAATGTATCCAATGTTTAAACAACGATTTCTCATGGTCATTAAATTAGGAATATTGCCGGTTTACGGGGACGTGCGATATTAAACAATGCTGATTGAAGAGAGCATACATTATATATTATACTGAAAATATCAAAATGAAGAACTGGAAGTTACGTTTCATTCGTTCTTGAAAAAATATAATGCTGAAGTTTGACCGGACATTTGAACCACGGATTTTCTTAGTCGCGGGGTAGAGATTTACGATCAACCCCAACCCCAAGTTGCATTAATTTTGGCGACTGTATGCCATGTGCGCCTCACCCTAAAACCAGAAACGCGCTTGTTTGGGTCCGACTTCGGAATTTTTTTTCTGAAGACACGAATGTTGAGATTCCCAGCTATGATACTGAAAACATATTTTGTACTGTTGAGACAAATTTTTTTTAGAAACGTATCATTTCCAACGAACGCGGCGATTCAGAATATTTTACGGCCGTGGAATTCGCGGTGATGCATATACCGAAAGAAGTTTGCGCTCTTGTATTCAACAATATTTTTGAGCGAGTTTTTTACACTATTAGTGAAGATATTACTATACTTCTGACTTGATTATTGACACAAAAGTTGAATGTCGGAAGAGACGTTTACGTAAGACAGCCGATATCATAGGCGGTAATTTGATAGCAACTGAAGCGGAGGTCGGAATAGTGGGTTGAGATTAAAAGTTAAAAAAAAACAAAAAAAGATGGAATAAACTAATAGGTTTTCTGTCTACTTATTCTCTAAATTATACTGTCTGAAATGTGAATTAATTTTGCTGAACCCATGAGGTAATATTAGATAAAAACACGGTTGTACATTTGGCTGTTTCGTCATCATCATCTCGATAATATATTGAGGTTGTGTTGGCTGAATATATTATGAAGCGGGAACCGTGTACAAGCGAAAGTTTGGCCCACGTGCCATGCTTCCAAGTATTGATCACGTGATGTTATTGCAACTCTGTATGGCGGGAAAATGTACAATCAACACGTGGCATGCTGAAACTTTCATTCTTCCATGTCTATAGACCCCACCTAATTCTATGAAAGTATTTTCATACATTTGTTAATAAAGGATCGAAGGGATACAGTGAATTGTTAGAATGGGCAAGCAATTCATGTCTTTCGTTCACCCGCTATTCATGGCGGGATGAGCTCGTTCCAGCTGGGAAGATTGTATATCGGCTCAGACGAGTTGGCCCTGATATGGGTCTCAGTCGAGTTGGCCCTGATATGGGTCTTCAGATAGTGTCGGGCACTTGCTTAATTTGCTGTTCGTTTCATTGACATAAACAGTTTGAAAAGCCCTTCCACAATATTTCTCTATGAAGAGCAAATCAAGAAATTATTAGGTTTGATTCTCAATCTGAAAATGACGTAATCTGTGTTTCTTCATTAGATCGTTATATATTTTCACGTAAACATCATTGGCGTCACTGCGATAGTTGTGCCTAGTCTTCTCGGCCGTGAAAAAAATTCTGCAAGAGTTCAAGCATGTCCTGAAGAGAAAATAAAGAAAATATCAGAAGGTCTAAGTGACAGAATATGCCCTTGTCCCGTATGTACTAATAAAACGATATACGCGAATTTGTGATTTTAAATTGGCCGGGCGTCCGATGAAACTTATCTCTTCATTGTCAGCCGATCATTGCAGTCAATTATTCGAACCTAATTTAATGGTTAAAGAGCAGAAATAATGCTTTATTTATCCTTTGATCAATTGCGAAATCTGACAAATCTAAACGCACAACAAACATTTCCCGGGTTTTGCTTCGGGGGTTTCCCCTCGACCACACGTGTTCGTACCACTGAACTTCGCCGAAGTATATTAGGCGTCATTCTACACACAAAGTAAAGTGAATGTCTCGTGGTTGTCGATCTTGTATCATTTAAGAGTGCTGTCTGGAGTAAATATCACAAAATTAAAGAAACACCACAGTCGACGTATTGTGGCCTTTCATTGTCGAACGGTATGGGCATTTAATATGGGGACTGTAATTTACGAAAACGTCCGTTTTTCTGAACTGACCTGCACAAACTATTCGGAAGTGGTCAGTTTTTCACGACTGCGATATTCACTTCCGGTCACGAATACTTAGGGAACTTACCGTATTCCACTTCATGCAATTTTCATTTTATATATTTATTAGATACATAATTGGTGATGAAATGAAAGCAATTGACAGAAAATTTGATTTCATATGATAGTTGAGTTGTTATTTATCCTTTCTCGTTGCCCCCGAAAGAGTTTGACTATGAGATGAGATTTGAGTCTGTCGGTTGGTCACACTTGTAGTCTCTGGGCAATAACCAGACCTTCCCTTTTTTAAAGGATACCATCAGCCCTGTCAAAATACCTGACCACAAAATGTCTTACGTCAACATCTACCCAAAGGTGGCACTACCTCGCGGTCAACTTAATTAACGTTTCATTTCCAGACATTGCACATGTACAGGTAATTAGAAAAACGTGTTCACAGATTGTGGAAGTTCACCGCTTCATGGCAGTCACCTCAGAGCAAAGTCAAATATGCAGGGCTTTACATTCTTGACACAATGTTTAACGTTGTGCCTAAGTTGGAGATCCATCCAAAATAGAGAACACACAGATAAAAATAAATAAATAGAAAATGATTAGCATTGAAAATCAGTGTTGAGTGTTCAAGAAGAATTATCTTTGTATTCACATCCCACTGTTTAAAAACATCGATATTAATTACGTGCTTAACACCAGTCTCTTCTCTTGGTATATTTAATTCAACAGCAACATTGGCTGATAACACCCACCTACACATAACTATTTTTAGTAAGACAACAGCTACCCACATAATTCAAATACACAGAAGACCCACAGCCCATAGAATTTTATTCCGTTAAAGACCAATGATCCATGTGCCATTTATCTTAAATGTCTTCCAATGTCCTTTTTTATAGAACAGCGCCAAGGACAGAACAGGGCTTAAGATCGCCGTAAATTGGGCACACGCCGTCAATGAGGCAAAAAAAAATTTTAGTGTCTCATCCAAACGCAAATTGTACAAAATACTGAAAAGTTTGATAGGTTTTCACTCGACTATAATGTTTAATTGTATACCCCATCATTGTGTAGGCTGAAATAACCATCCAAGTTTTGTTGAATAAAAAACACTTACTTGGTCAAACGATTTTTACCCAAATGAGTATTAAAAAACAGAGGTTTGTCTCCAGAGTTCTAATTATCCAAGCAGCCTGAAACTAAATTTGCACGAAATCATCTTTCCTGCAGGTCTACTTCTGCACAAAATTTCATTATCATAGTGGGGTTAGAACTGTAGTGATTCAAAATCACACTTTTAAGACCCATGTAATTATCAATGGTAGATGAGTGGTCCTGACAAGAATTCCAGTTTTGTGGTTGTCATAACAATGCCATTCTGGGGACCCAGGTCTATAGTACCTTATAGACTCGGGGAGATAATACGGGAAGTTCATTTATTTGCTTTTCTTCTAAACTGATGGCTCCCGACCAGGTGGGCATGCTATCACTACACTTGTCTTCGTTATTTTCTTTAACATTGTATTGTGCATCTAAAATCCCGAAATAAATAATTTATTACGTTCTTCCGAACTACAGACATTTGGTGATTCGAATGGCTTTACGTTTACACAATATATCAATAAGAAGTTTGAATCAGGTCAAATTCAAAGGGATGTTCTGTTCCACTCGTCATAAGCCTCAATTTCCATCGTTCGCACCGACAATCAACAAACTTTGAAAGGACATTTCTCATGATGTATTGAACATATCAGAATAAAGTTGACAGAAATAATATGTTACTTTCTCTGCTTGAAGCATACAAGACATGAACTGTAACTGTGGGTCTCAAATAATACAGGTAATGCAAGGAGTATATTCAGTCGAATTAAAGAAAAAACAAAATAACGTCAATCGGGAGAAATTTTCTCTCAATTCTCCCGCTTCCTGGTCACGTGATCCGCAAGGAACCTTTGGGCAATTCACACCTTTGAACCATTGAGCTTAAGCCGATCACCAGTCCCTTCATTGTACTGTCCCTGATGTGACTTAGTAAACACTAACATTGGAGAATAACCATAAGTGGATAGTACAATCAATCTATCAATGGTACACTCGATATCTGCAAAAGAAAATATCATAGTCTCAGTTATCTGGAATAAATCCTGGCATGAGGTCAATTTGTGAGGAGATTCGAGTCCCACCTTAAAGTTATACATCAATCACCACATGATATTATAACACCAACCCTGCTTTGCTTGTGACATGCTTGTTCAGATGGAGGTTGATGCACTGTATTTGTACCAGGTCTATTTTGAGGAACTGAAGTCACCCCACGTAAGATGGCTCTCCCAGTAACATTGAACATGGCTCTCCCAGTAACATTGAACATGGCTCTCCCAGTAACATTGAACATGGCTCTCCCAGTAACATTGAACATGGCTCTACCAGTAACATTGAACAGACTTGTCACTATTGGTTAATTTGCCTGATGAATTATATATACCAGAGAGGAGGGAATCTTATGTTCTCTCAGACAACTCCCGCTAAATGAGAGCAGAGAACAATAGGTCCGCTGTTCCATCTGCTGTCATTGACCCGCGCAACATGGGTATAGATTCCGATGCTACAACATTGTCTGGCACCCGTTTCTCTTCATGAATTGATTTCTGTACGTTGAAAATTTTGAAACTTTATTATGTTTTGTGAACTAGGTACATGTATCCTCAGATAATATATCTGAAAATCGACCACCGGGAATATATACTTTTGTATTTTTGGCAATTTATGGCAATTTATCTGTGTTTCCTGATGTTAATCATATGGGAGCCATACCCCAGTTAGGGACCTGAAATTAGGGCATGAGTCATGGATAGCTAGGCTATAGCCTACAGTTTATCAACACTCCCAAAATTCTGGAAAGGTGTTCAATATGAACTTGTGAGTTGCCAGCTGCAGTGGTTAGAGTCATGGACTCCAAAATATGTGTGATAGTATTTATTTCAACAAAAACTCTATCAAGTGTATGATAAATTTAATAGAGTAGACCATACTATGACATAAAATACCTCAACAAAGTAATCGATGAGTTCATTATGTCTCCCCCAACTATGTTGGGGGGAGACATCTAGTGTTTGTGCTGTCTGTCTGGTTGGATGGATGGATGTCTGTCTGGATGGATGTCTGTCCGTCCCCTTACCTTGTCTGCAAGATATCTTGAGAACTACTGGATGGAATTTCACCAAACTTGGATGGAAGCTTCATTGGGATAGCCCCCCCATTTGATTAGGTTTTGGTGTGTGTGTGTGCATTCATCCGTGTCCAGTGTCCATCCGTCCGTCCATCTACTGGTACATGTATATACAGGCCTTGTCTGCAAGATATCTTGAGAACTACTGGACGGAATTCCCTCAAACTTGGATAGAAGCTTCAGTGGGATAGCCCCCTCATTTGATTAGGTTTTGGTGTGTGGGCGTGCATTCATCCGTGTCCGGTGTCCATCCGTCCGTCCATCTACTGGTACATGTATATACAGGCCTTGTCTGCAAGATATCTTGAGAACAACTGGATGGAATTTCACCAAACTTGGATGGAAGCTTCATTGGGACAGCCCCCCCCCCCCATTTGATTAGGTTTTAGTGTGTGTGTGTGCATTCATCCGTGTCCGGTGTCCGTCCGTCCGTCCATCTACTGGTACATGTATATACAGGCCTTGTCTGCAAGATATCTTGAGAACTACTGGACGAAATTCCCTCAAACTTGGATAGAAGCTTCAGTGGGATAGCCCCTCATTTGATTAGGTTTTGGTGTGTGGGCGTGCATTCATCCGTGTCCGGTGTCCGTCCGTCCGTCCATCTACTGGTACATGTATATACAGGCCTTGTCTGCAAGATATCTTGAGAACTGGATGGAATTTCACCAAACTTGGATGGAAGCTTCATTGGGATAGCCCCGTCATTTGATTAGGTTTTGGTGTGTGTGTGTGTGCATTCATCCGTGTCCGGCATCCGTCCATCCATCTACTTGTACATGTATATACAGGCCTTGTCTGCAAGATATCTTGAGAACTATTGGACGGAATTTCACCAAACTTGGACAGAAGCTTCAGTGGGATAGCCCCTCATTTGATTAGGTTTTGGTGTGTGTGCGTGCATTCATCCGTGTTCGGTGTCCGTCCATCTACTTGTACATGTATATACAGGCCTTGTCTGCAAAATATCTTGAAACTACTGGGCGGAATTTCACCAAACTTGGATGGAAGCATCATTGGGATATAGCCTCTCATTTGATTAGGTTTTGGTGTGTGTGTGCATTCATCCGTGTCCATCGTCCGTCCGTCCATCTTCATGTACATGTATATACAGGCCTTGTCTGCAAGATATCTTGAGAACTACTGAACAGAATTTCACCAAACTTGGAAGGTTCATTGGAATAGCCCCCTCATTTGATTAGATTTTGGTTTGTGCGTGCATTTATCCTTGTCCATTGTCCGTCCATCCATTCATCTAATTGTACATGTATATACAGACCTTGTCGGCAAGGTATCAGGAGAACTACTTGACACTTATTTCTACATTAATTTTATAGCACTTTCCCTTAAATAATGTGCCCACTCAACGCAAGGTGGGAGGTTGGGGGAGACGTATGTTTTTGCTTAAAAAAACAACCAGCATAGGCTTCATGCCGGAGCGGCAACCCAAGGGTCAAAGCGGAACCTCTAGTTAAATATTGTATGACCTAGCTAGAATACACACAGAATAATACATGTAGTACTCCATATTGTGACATAGAATACCCATAGATTGTCAGATTAGTCCATATTGTGACATAGAATATCCATAGATTGTCAGATTAGTCCATATTGTGACATAGAATACCCATAGATTGTCAGATTAGTCCATATTGTGACATAGAATAATTGTCAGATCAGTCTATATTGTGACATAGAATAATTGTCAGATTAGTCCATATTGTGACATAGAATATCCATAGAATAATTGTCAGATTAGTCCATATTGTGACCTAGAATATCCATAGAATAATTGTCGGATTAGTCCATATTGTGACATAGAATAATTGTCAGACTAGTACATATTGTGACAGAATATCCATAGAATAATTGTCGGATTAGTCCATATTGTGACATAGAATAATTGTCAGATTAGTCCATATTGTGACCTAGAATATCCATAGAATAATTGTTGGATTAGTCCGTATTGTGACATAGAATAATTGTCAGACTAGTACATATTGTGACAGAATATCCATAGAATAATTGTCGGATTAGTCCATATTGCGACATAGAATAATTGTCAGATTAGTCCATATTGTGACATGGAATAATTGTGACATAGAATATCCATAATTTTGTCAGATTAGCCCTTAGTGTGACCTGGAATACACATTAGTCTATATTTTGTGGCATAGAATACCCATAGAATAATTGTCAAATTAGTCCACATGTGTGACATAGAATAGCCATGGGATAATTCTCTCATATCATATAGTGTGACAAAAAATAGTTGTAGAATATTTCTGTCAGAGTAATGTAGTATATACCTGTACAGGTTATTATACAGAGTGCTCATAGATCAATCCAGGCAGATTATATACACGCTTTATTAGACATAGCATCAAAGTTATATCACAAGGTATTGTTTCACAGGTTCTCATCACTTCATCACAATTAATTCAGCACAATATTAATACACTCGACACTCAAACTGACACAATGGCATAACATGTAACA
>JAVTVY010024134.1:0-94380 GCA_036873755.1 Hanleya hanleyi
ATTTTAATAGTTATTTTATTCACACACGCTGAGTACAAAAGGGGAGACACTTATTGCCTGTCATAGCTATAGATAATTAGCTTCAGCTTTTCATAATAGCTGAAAATAAATGGAGAGTTACAAGAACTTAAACTTTAAAGTTTTTCTTTCTTTTTGTCACCCTTTAGGATTACATAGCCCTTTTTATTGATAGGTGCCAATTCTAGGCCTAAATATTTGAAAGGCCGTTGAAGGATCTTAAAGAATTGGTGGGTTGGGTGACTTGTCAGCTCCGTGCTCAGCGTGTGTGGTTGGCTCCAGGCTAAATGGCTGATGAGCCATCTAAATTTTGAGGAGGGAGGGATAAGGCTGCTAGGCCTTGGAGTACATTTCTTAAGGTTAATTTTTATGGGTAGCTTTTGGATTTTCCACTGGGGCAGCTAGTAGGCATGCCCCGGTGGGGGGGAAGGGGGGTGTTCAGTAGCCTCGCGGTCTGCTAACAGACTGAAGTTGAGGTTTAGAAAGAAAGAAAGAAAGAAATAGAGTATTTCTTTGAATCTGGGAAAAACAGTTTTAGTGTCTTTTAATAGTGCATCATTTTTAGTGCAGAGATAGGCAAGTTTTTAGTGTCGGTATTTTTGAGGCTGGCGTAGCTTATTTGTAAGGGCAGGACATGCTAGGCAGAAATGCTGGAGTAATGGGAACTGCACCATTTTAAGGGTAGCATAAGGTTTAGGAATATTTGGGAGTTTTTAGGGACATATTTTGAAGTTAGGACAGTTAGGGTAGGGATAGGGCTGGATGTAAAACACGATAAAAGAAAAAGCTGGAAGGCTGAAAGGCTGGAGATAACCCACCCCAAAAATCAGGAGGGGGAAGGGTGTGGTAGTGGCCGCTGAGATCATGTTGAACCAGCGAAGATGGCCGGAGAATCCCGAAGACCCTCAGCCAATGAAAAGCCAGAAGGCTGAAAACGGGAGATCGGAGAGTCCGTGCCTATACTCGGCCCAGTCGACCACATCCAGCCGTACTAGACAGAGGTACGATATACAGCCGGAGGGATTTGCAAGATCTGATATACAGGTAAGCCTGCCGCATCTTCTCCCGGACCAGGTCCTACTTCATACTTTTGGTTTCATTATAATTGGTACCAAATGATGTCTCAGTACAGTTAACTGAGCCGAGACCCATTTCACGATTAATCGCAAATTATATGGAACTAATCTCATATGGTTGAGGTATACGAGTTAGAGTATATGACAACATTCCAACAATATAAAGTATACTAACACTCAGCTATTTTCGGTCCCAGCCTGATCAATCTGCCCCGGGCATGGCACGACTTGGAGGTTCGTTTAAGCAGAATGTGGTAGTCAGTGGTTAGGATGTTGTCTGAAGAACATCATCATGTCTTACTGGCATCGTTGGGGACTGTTGACCGTTTCTCTCTTGCCGGAAACCGTCATGTGTTTTTTTTATTTTTTTATTATATTTTTTTTATACATTGGGATTTTTGCTAGGTGTCATACAAACTACTGCTCTCGGTTACTTACGCGAACATTCTTTTAAGGACGACGAATAGTGAATGTCAGATCTGACGCTTGCTATGCATGTGTTTAGCCGCCTTAATGAGATGCTAAATTGTCGTGTCTGGTCATAATAACAGTAAGGCGGTATGACCGGAGACTTAAGGAGTCTGTCTATTGGTGCTTACAGCACCTGGGACAGCGATATAGCCGTCCAATAAATCATGGCTTGTACGAGGAGCAAATTTTCCTGTCGATACTCGATTCACGGCATAAGGATGGTACTGATATATTAGCTATCGCTGGCCCGACCATGTTTATTGGTTGCGTTCATAGCATCGGCTTCGTTCGTAGCATCGGCATCAGCAATGTCACGTGCGCCCGCGCTCACTGTTGAAACAAGTTTAAAGTTGACTCTCTTGCCGCAGTCCGTGGTAGCAAATGATTCTAGCTCAATTTATTTTTAATTTTCATGTTTGAACAATTCTGAATAAAATGAATAATGATAAATTCATCAAATGATATATTGATGAGGAATAAATCTTTTCATTTAAAAAAAAATCTGTATTCGGCCTCGTTATACTGAACAAGCATATGGATATATATTCAGAAGTCAGTGAAGAGGACATTTGTATGTCAGCTGTTTAACGGGTGACTGGGTCAAATTCATCTCTAAAGACATCTGTAAACGTCTTCCTTCCAACAAAAAAATATGCATTGATCAACTGATAAATGAGTTCATTTGGATTTGGATTGAACCACGTCATTTGATAGTTTATACCCCGATGAACCTGCAAAATGCGAAAGTCAATCCTTAAATGGCCGTTTTGCTGTACATGTATAATGCCATTATATACTTGATATGGGTGTATTGTGACTGGCATTTCGGTTGAGTGCAAAAGATATTGGCATAATACTGCAGAAAGTTCATCCGTATGAGTTATATCTATGCTGTACTGACGCGCATTATATTTTACTATATGCATATGGTCGATCTATTCTGTCAATAGAGCATCTCTTACATGGCGTTCGATTTCATCATTCCTCAACAATGATTATTGCGAAACGCATTATTTATCATTAACCTTTAAATCGATGAATTTACGATGCGATGTCATGCACGGGTTGGGCTGTCTTCTCATGCGTACAACACACCAAGTAAATGTTAATATAGATGCGAATGTCAATGTGCGTCATAAGTGGAAACTGAGGCACACTTACCTGTGAGATGAATGCCTCGGGAAATAAACACTGGATAATGACCAGTGATTGGCAAACTCGGAACTACTCAACTATATCACACATCACTACTCCCGATTAAACTCAGCTGATATATTAACCCACATCAGATATGATTCGTCTGACTGTATTCAAAATCCATCACAACCCTGCACAAATCTGAGAACCCCCTTACTTGAGCATGTACCTACCTTGGTATTGCATTGAAACATGAAAGAAAACTGTTCGACATTTACTGATCTGATGGCGTCTCGAAGAACAATCTTTGCACCATAGGCTTCACACATCACATTTTACGTCTAGCTCCGTTATTAGCCTTCTATTCAAGAAATTTGAAATGTTTTCATTTTCGCAATCAACATTTTTGGAAATGACATATACATGCACCTTGAAACAATACAAAGAGTCCCAATGCAGACAGATAGTTGATGAAAACTCAACAAAATAAGAAATCCTTTGGAGATTGATAATTTAATATTTACATAATTAGTTTTATTGATTGTGTCCAAGTTGGAAAATGTTCCTGATGCACCAACCATTTTGATTAAGAATGTATATGGTCAGATGAAAGTCACGGATTCTCATTTAATTGTGCTGTACAATCATTCCAGACACATACAGATTCAACGCATTTCAATAGAGACACGGCGATACGCTCGTCCATTGTGGTTCTATTCAACTACTAAGACATTGTTAATTATTAACAAAGCGGTTTTTATATTCCCAGATACGGATACCTTTTAGATTTCTATAGAATATGGTTCGGCTTTAGTTGAAACAGGTCGTTGTATATCATATGGGAACCACAGAGTTTTGCCTTGTTATAAGAACAGTTATACATAGACAAAGGCTCAAATTTTGTTTATGCGTACTGTTACTGGTACCAAACCATCAGCCTTTATCTGGTTCTAATTCATGGAACTTGCAATCCCGATACCCAATTATCTCTGACCAGGTGATCATTTCGATCCGGTTCTTCACAGAAAAGATCTCAAGACGACTTCACATTGTAAAATACTGTGTTCTTATCCTCTGTGTTAACATGACACAATCAATTATTCATTCAGTCGGTTTTTCACTTTGTTCTCTTTTCTTCCTTTCATCGGTTTTTATCCTTGTCCACTGGGAAAGAAACTTATCTGGACCATTTACAGCGGTTAGCTGACAGTATCTACAATGTGAACAAATGAACACGCACAGATGACGCCACAAATGCATCCTACAGAATAATAATATACACCTGATGTATGGGTCCCCGAAGGATTATTCCTTATAAAATTGACATCCTCTCGGCACGATATTAATCGATATTAATGACACCGAGATTGCTGAATCAGATATAGGTACCATGAGTGATTAGAATCTCTGTACAAACTGAACAGATACTTCCTAGTAGTAAATTAGGCTAACCGTTTCAATCCACCCGTAGCCAGGAAAGGGCTAAGCGTGGAACTGTCTTTGAGTGATCGTGCTGGACATATGGGTGCCTGGCTACTCTGGGCATTATCTAATTGCTGGTCTCCAAAGCAGCGTTCTTCCAAACCCACCAGTCTCGTTTTCACGGTCCAGGCTACTGCTTTCAATGTAGAAAAGCAATATCATAACTTGACACAGACCATCTGGCCTAACCGCAAATGCCGGCTACAAAATGTGTCTACATTTCTCTATAGAGCCACATTTCAGATAATGCTTTTTGATGATAAATACCAAACTGAATTGGCTTGGCAAACAAAAGTAGGCTGTAATGTAGCCACTTTTCATGCAGACGAACTCGAATAAAAGATCGGTTTTTGTCCTGGCCTTGTACTCACCTCGCATTTACCGATCGATGACGGATTTATCGGAACCCGCAGGCTTGTCGCAAAATTAGTAGATGGTTATGATAGTACTACATCCCATAACATCGAAATTTTATTGGGAGAAATAACTGTATGGATGGAAACTATTTAATAAAATATAAATCCTTCCCATGCCGATATTTCCTCGTTGTTGCACCACAAAGCCGCGCCCCAGCACACGAGGTTAACGATTGGCTAACCGCTTGGTACAGGCGTGGTTTTGGTGGAGCGACTCGGCCAATCACAGCTCGCTTAACAAAGGTCAGGTCATCTGAATTTCGCCTCTTCGGAGATGGCGGAATATTCGAGTATTCTTCGGCGATTTAAACCATGTTTTAGACAAGACCTAAACGATTATATAATAAATAGTTCCCATCCATACTTGTTTAACTAAACAGTGAACAAGAACAAATCATGTTTTCATTGAGTGCAGTGCACATGCCGAAGTAAGTTCCGGTTTTGAATTGAATGGCCGCGAGTATCTTCACTTTTCTGTCCCTACGATGATTTTCGATATTTGTAAACAAGTTTGAATGTGGCTACAATTGTGGCTTTGAAATTATTTTGTCCACTCTTTCAGCAGCGTATTAAGACAATGAAATATTTTCAATTAAATCCCGCTACAGTCTTTATCGAGAAATGTAGCCACATTTACAAAATGTGACTTACATTTCCCTATAGAGAGTGTAACCACTAAAACCCCGGCATTTGCGGTTAGGCCGGCCTTCTCCAAGATGATCAAACTAACTGACACAACCAAAGAGTAACCGGGGTGCATTTGGATTGAGAATAATGGTCACTGATTAAATTTGTTTTGTATAGAACATCGTAATGTCTTGCTGACATCATTGAAGACTGTTCACCTCTTCTCTCTTGTGGGGGGAGGGGGAGGGGATTTGGTTTTAATGTCACACTCAAGTTTGTTTCACTCATATTTATCTCTTGTGGAAAACCTTCTCGTGTTTTTATTATTATTGCATACACATTGGAATTAATACTAACTGTACGACATAGGCCTTTCGATTATTGACGCGAAAATTCTTTTACGGACGACGGCTGAATATTGAATGCCGGATCTGACGCATGCTACATGCAGTGGGCACATAGTACCTCTATATTCTCATATCTTTTCCAGATCTTGGCTCAACATTTCCATCAATACGTCATGTGAATTTAACAAAAACATATATATATATATTCAGTATACTTTTGGTTCATTATAATTGGTACCAAATGATGACTCAGTATAGTTAACTGAGCCGAGACCCATTTCATGATTAATCACAGATTATATGGAACTCATATATTATGGTTGAGGTATACGAGTTAGAGTATATGCCAACATTCCAACAATATAAAGTATACTGACACTCAGCTATTTTCGGTCCCAGCCTGATCAATCTGCCTTGTGGATGGCACGACTTGGAGGTTCGTTTAAGCAGAATGTGGTAGTCAGTGGTTAGGATGTTGTCTGAAGGACATCATCATGTCTTATTGGCATCGTTGGGGACTGTTGACCGTTTCTCTCTTGCCGGAAACCGTCATGTGTTTTTGTTATTTTTTTATTATATTATCGTACAAACTACTGCTCTCGGTTACTTACGCGAACATTCTTTTAAGGACGACGAATAGTGAATGTCAGATTTGACGCTTGCTATGCATGTGTTTAGCCACCTTAATGAGATGCTAA
Organism: Hanleya hanleyi; assembly: GCA_036873755.1. Lineage (NCBI taxonomy): Eukaryota > Metazoa > Mollusca > Polyplacophora > Lepidopleurida > Hanleyidae > Hanleya > Hanleya hanleyi. The sequence continues at coordinate 6,273 of JAVTVY010024134.1, forward strand.
ATTGTCGTATCTGGTCATAATAACAGTACGGCGGTATGACCGGAGACTTAAGGAGTCTGTCTATTGGTGCTTACAGCACCTGTGACAGCGATATATCCGTCCAATAAATCATGGCTTGTACGAGGAGCAAATTTTCCTGTCGATACTCGATTCACGGCATACAGGATGGTACTGATATATTAGCTATCGCTGGCCCGACCATGTTTATTGGTTGATGGACAAATTAAAGCTTGGCTTTTCCCACTCACTACGTCCTCAAGCAGGCTAGAGGTTATGGCTGTCACGTGATTTCAACACACCCGCCGTACAACCATACCAATCAATCGACCGATATAGGAGGGAAGAACGCCTGTCTCAATTATAAGAGAGTCAGAGGAAACGCACGTGGGACTGAAACAGGCTTTTGCTTCTGGTTGCAAACTTTTCCAAAAAGCTCCGCTAACTTAAAAACTGAACATAATCAGGATTTCTATGAGCTGTCATTCCAGATCAAACAAAGAGTACAAAAAGACAGATTGCTGTTTCCGGTGGAATAATACTGTACACTTGTGAGAGAAGAACTTCGGAATACAACACTTCTTCGCCTTGGATCTGATTTTGTTTCTGTAAAAGCTGTTCGATAAGTATAAACTTAATAGACAATATTTAAAATGGACCATCGGCAAGTCGGGTGGATCGTTATTGGGCTCATATTCTGCATGTCCTTCACAGCTGATGTAGTACAAGGTAAGAACATCTTTACACCCCTGGGTTGGGCCTGTTAACACGAACTAAGAATTTCAAATGAGTTCGTTTTGCATTAAGTTGTTTGTTTGTAGAAGCCGGAGCAAAAACTGCGACCTGTGATGTGAATTATTACTATTAAAGTAATCAAGTCGCATTTTGAGTTTGCCTACGAGAAGAGAGACGGTTACAATTTGCCCTTGTTAACTACATTTATCCTTGGCTATGGCGTATACATATCTCGCATAGTAGCGTTTGCAAGTTCCTGGGGGAAAATGTGACGATTTTAACAGTTCCATATGACTCCACATTGGCGATGGATATCACGCATTTATCAGTGTCAGTTATAACAATTATCTTGCCAGTACGACCGTAATGTGCAAGATATTCAGCGCTACGTTTGGTAACTTTCGTACGTCTTTAATCCCGCTAAAGCCGTGTCTAGGGGCCGTATGAACATTGTGTAATACAAGATCTTCGTACAAATTTCACAAAATATACATGTATGTCTGAGATACAATATGCTCTATGAAACGACTTGAGAAATCGTAAAAAATGATGGTCAGTAGTAATACACAATTGACGATAGGAACACCGTGCATATGATGTCTTGTCGGCATCAATTACAAATGCTGCTCGCTTCGCTCTTGGAAGAAATTATATAAGGAAGAGTCGATACCGGTTAACAAATATAGTCTCTAACTCACGCCTATTTTTGTTTTCCGTTATGTATGCATTATATATTTATTTTATACCTGCTTGGAGTTTGGTGTTGAATAATATCTATTAAAAACAGTTGTTTTTCTTTTGGGCACGAAAATGCTTCGTAGATAACGCTTGTCCACGGAATGTCGGATTGGACGCTTCTATTCTATTAACAGGAGCTGGTAGCCATATACAGTTTCAGCTTTAATGGTTGGTGAAATGGTAAAAATTCCAAAATTCGAAACGGAAGAATGTAGTCATAGTTACTAATCCTTGAATATTTCTTTCGAACTTTAGTTAGTTTAAACATAATGTTATTGCCTCAATAGTAGCAAAAGGATTGGGGGGCAAGTTCTGATCAACTTACGTGCCCCTCTTTGAAATTACATACATAGATAAATATACAGGCTAAAATTGGCAATTAAAATCTTCAGTTTCCTTGATAAATTGTTGTATGATTAAGAAGTCCCGGGTATTTTCGCTTTCAAATAGATTTTCGTCCCACCATAAGATTTGTTGAAGATTACACGAAAATGGTAGCAATTGAATCATTTTCTGCCGACTGACATGGTACCTTTAGACATTGAAAAAAATAATGACAAGCATCTTCAAATTCTGCATAAAGACAAGCGGGATTATCTTCAAATTGATCCTTATTAAGCATGTGTTTAACAAACCTTGAGCTGTTAGTGAATCTTCGAAGTATCTATGTTCTTAAGCTTTGGTCAACAATCCATCTGCACTGGAATTCGTATAGTGTACCATTTCAGATGACCTATCATTAATCTATGCAAATTCTTGGCAGGTTCAATGCAAATGAAGAGCGATTTTTCACCCAGAAAGAGTGGCACTGGTAACCATTTCGATTTAAGTTTCGTGATATGGTGGATTTTTATCTCAAACGTCATGAGAATAGTGTGAACACGCCTTGATCTAACTACGCAGTAAGGCAGCTCGGATATGTGGTCTCCGAGTCCAGCGGATTTAGAAGGCTGGGTCAGAAATTAGTTTTTCACCAATTTGTCTCGCGATCAACCTAAGTTAATGCCACGGACAAAAGTGGCACTGGTATTGACATTATCTGGCAGCTGGTCGGTGGTTTCAGCATGTTGTTGTTGTCGAGCTCAGGCTTTCTTCTCTAAAATGTTCTATGCAACGTCTTGTGCCATGAACTGTAAATACGAGCAACAGTGGCCATGGGAGTTTATTTCCAAAACAAATCAATGTCTTTAGATTTCAAGTCGGAACACATGTGGACGGTATTGGATCTTGAATTTGCGGCAAGGAGTATTCCTGAGATATATTTGAAGATATTATAAGCTGCGTTTCTGAACAAAAATGATAATAACCCTAGTTTTTTTCACAACAAAAGTTTGCGATGAGCAAACCTTCACGTTTTACACCATCCATCACTTTCGATGTGGTTGAACACATGTTTTTTTTAAATATGAAATTTTTTCCATTCCTATTTTTTTTAGAAAATAATCGCTTTTCATTCGAACTAACGTTCGAAGGAATTTGATATGACATTTACTCTAGTTCACTGTTTGAATTTCAATGCAGGTCGAGTGTCGACCAAAGCTTAAGAAAAATGATAATCCATGGGAGATTCATGAACCATCGAATGAAATTCTCAGATATCATTATCTTTATTCAGAACTTTTCACACTGCACCTACCATTGCTACTGAGACTGTACAGTCGTACAAGAGGAGATCTACTGAAAATTATCTCTACTACGCTTTATACGTTGTATCTGATGCGATTTCATCGGAATTTAAGAGACATGAGAGCTCAACTGTGTCTAGTAGAAAAGAAACGAGATGTATGTTTACGTCTCGGACCTAGGAAGTCTGAACATCCTGACAACTTTTTCCTTAGTGGAGAAGTAGACGGCTCAACAGAACTTGAAAGTCCCTTATTAAAATTCATGATCATGGAGGCGAAGCAAATACGGCTGGCGAGTCGGTATAAAAATACGTTTAGGTTCCTTGTGAACATGTGAGAATTGATCAGCTATTCTCTGAAGACGCTGTCGAGAATGAGTAGAGGACGTCATACATCATATTAAATTGCCCACATCGTCCCTTGATACCCTACGTGACGTCACCATCAATCTTATTAGTCAGGAGGGCCTGAGGTAGTTTCTGGGTAATTTTCCACCATTATTTTTATCTATATACATTAATTCCTTGCCCTATTAGGCACGAAAAGGGGAAATATTTGACTACCAAAATACATATTTCTAAGGCGCCACATTTTCACCATTTCGAATTAACCAATGATCCTATGCCTGCCGACTCCAGCAATAAAAATATGTAAAGTCTTTCCGGTATGTGTTTTCCCGTTCCGAGACTATGGCTGGGTGTGTATGTGGGTACGGGTGTTTGTGAAGGAGGGGGAGGGGGCGTCATTTCGGTTAATCAGTAAAGTTAATCGAATTTGAATTGAGTGCTTTTCCTGTCTCATATAATTAATATGATGAAAATATGAAAATGGTGTCAGTGTGAATCATTTAGCGCTTCACTTGCTTCCTTCATTCCCCAGTTCTAGGATACGTGGAGGTTACCATTGCCATTACTGAACACAAATGATGCTATTTGACTCGATCGATGCGCAAGTCCCATTCATTGTGGAGATTCACTTTCCTTTCGGACTGGTCCCATGAATGAAGAACGACAGTAAATGCATTTGTTGCAATTTATCTATCGACGTAAATGCTGACAAACGAATTTAAAAGTAACCGTAAATATAAAATAATTATGGGCACGAGATCCGATTCGAGATTATAACCACTGTGTCTATCAATAAATGATTCCGGGCTGATTGAAAACACGATTGGAACCCTTGGAGTGTGCTACACCGCGAGGCAGCGGAGTAGGTTAATCATTTAATATATTCTAGTGTCTTTTGAACAGACTCAATCGTTTTGGTTCGCTCTCGTCTCATCTCCCGACAAATTGATACTACACATAAGAATGAGATTCCAGTTTTATTTCTTATCTTCAAGAGTCGTGAATTAATAAAGGCAACAGAAGCTGATGACGTCACGAGTTAATAAAACCACTGCAACTCTCCATGCATGCATGTTTAACCCAGAATATCATCTTTCTTTAAGCCATACAATGAAAACATTGATCGCACACATGGTGACCCCAAACATGTTTAGTGAAATCTAAAGTTTCGTCCAAATCAGTTAAACTTTTGTTTAATATTAAGACATTCATGGCAACGAGCCATCAACCATTATTATACAGTTCATATAAGCGTCAGATGTGACATTACCTGACAGCAAGAAGATAGTGTTCCCAGACCAATACGCGATGGAAATTCCGTGTGCATATAGGCTTGGTGGAGAGAGATATTGCATCAGTTTCTTCGAGGGAAATCTCGCAAATTTCTTCAGCAGAACATGATGTTCCGATGTACCAAGGAAGAAAAAATAATAAATGAGTAAATAATTATTAATTACCAACCATATAAGGATGAGGAATACCGAGAGGATTGTATAACCACTAAAATGGGCATATTTACTCCATCAGACGTCCATGATGCTCATTCATTAACATCAGATGAGTTTTTTGACCAGCTCCCGAGCTAGCGTATCTAATTCCGCTTAAGCCGGTGCTAGGGGCCGTGTGGATGCTTCATAGTCTCCACATGAACATCTTCAATAAAGGCGCGGCTGAGATATTAAGGCTACGTCCGAGAATCCACTGCATTCTCGAGTCTGAATGCTAGGTGTCGACGAATACATTCCTGTAGAGTCATGTTTGCTTTTTAGTCGCCAGACGTCAATTTTCCTCCCCTCTTGCATATCCCTCCAATATTAAAAGAAATGTTTTTTCTAACTCGAAATTTAGCGCGAACATTTCAAATATTAAAAAAGATGTAACTTCTTTCAAAAAGAGAGGCGGTCAGCAGTTCTCAATGATACCGCCAAGACATCGTGACCATCCTCTAATCACTGTCTATTTTTACAATGAATTTTCAAGTTTATACTGTTTCTCAGCCACGCTTTGATTTCGACTATGAAGATTTTCATTGCGCAGCGTTCAAACGGGTTGCACTCAGGGTGTGATATTCATCAGAATATTCACTGAGTGTGAAGTGGAGGAGCTTGTTTGTATGAGCTTTCAAAGCCAATTTCAGAAAACAGAGCTGTACCGACAAACGCCTCCATTCAAAGTTTCTCAAATTCTGTTTGAGATGTCGTACACTGATGGGAAATAGGATCGTAGCGTGCCAGATCTCTGGTGCGACGTTTCGCAACTTGGGTTTGATTCCGTTTAATCTATGACTAGGAGCCGTTTGAATATCAGGTATTTTTACATCTCCATGGTGTTCCAATGAACAGACAGAATCTGGCAAATACATACTCTGGAAACGACTTGGAGATTCATTTGGATAAAGAATAATGATCAGTGATTTGTATTTTATGTACAGAACATAATCATGTCTTGCTGACTTGCTGGAAGACTATCGACCGATTCTGCCTAGGGAGCCATCTTCTGTTTTAATTATTGTTATTTCATATACATTTGGATTTGATGCTGACTGTCATACGAAATATGTCTTTCGATTATTGACGCATTTTTGTTTATAAACGACGGCTGATTATTGAATGTCAGATTTGACGCTTGCTATTGTAAAATTGACTGCAATCGCCGCATTTCTCACAGGGTTTAGCAAATGTTACTAGGCGAGATATGTATACAGGAGGCCCTACTTGGATGTTACTGTCCAAAATGTTGTAATAGGCTTTTTTTCAAGCCCTTTTCAGTTTGATGGAGAGATAGGTGGAAGGAAATATAATCTATTAAAACTTTATCCGTTTTTTCCGTCAAATCCAGCCAGGATGAATATATATGCTATCCGGTGCATCCGAACAAAACGACTTCGTCATCGTGTTCAACTGAACAAAGACTATTTGAATTGCTTACGCGGATTTTTACACACCCATTGATATTTGTCGACTTATTGTGGGAACTATGAACACGATCATCATACATGTATACATTATTAGAAAGCTTATTTCTCTAGGATATGATGGTGATTGATAGGTAAGAAGTTATTCCAATTTAAATTCTTGTCTTTTCATAAAATGAGCCTCCATGTTCAAGCATTTATTTTTCGGAAAGTTCCACGTTTCCGTTAAATTATTAACTTTGCCGAGTAGAACAGCCTTCAACAACACATAAGTGTCAGTTTTTGACAATTGGCCTAGACCTTTTTTCGTGGAATTTCATGTATTTTCAAATGAACAAATTAGATAAAATTCGATGGTCGCACTTTGAACATTGATATCTGAGCAACCAGGACAACAGTTGGAAAATTAAAGCACGTTTTCCCTTTACCTAATTCAACATAACCTTGCCGAATTTCGAACCCCCATGATAATCAGTGTCCCAGAAATAAACGATTTGACTGGAGAAATCAATTAATGTACTTAAGCAGAGAACATATTAGGGGCTATTAACTGATAGTGATGACACCTCCTTGGTTTTGGGAGGCAAGTGTGAAATGCTTGCTTAGGGGCGTTTCAGCTTAATCATGAAAAATGTTGCCACTTATAATGATATTTTATAGGCTACAATTTCACATAAACAAACATGAATTCACCAAAATAATCACACCTGGAGAAAGAATCGATAAATTTTTTTAATGTGCAATACTTTTTCCGTCAATTTTGAACCCCAGGCGAATTTCAAGCCCTTAACCGTAAGTAAAAAGTATTGTTTTTCACCTAGCGAGCCTGCGTATTATCTCAACATTTCCTACTATATAACTAGCTTTTCATAATAGGCTGTAGAGTGACACGACCATAATGCAATAAACTTCTGTACGCCGTCAATATATGTTCAGCGAGCTATACGACAAATATAACTGAAGGCTGGTTGCTTCTGGCCATAGGCAATTCGCATGTAGGCAACCGTGAAACGATATTTCACAAAATTCGCTATCATACTGTCATTTGTTTATCGTCGGTCCTAGGTCGCTCACTTAAATACTGATGGTCATTATAAACAGCTTTTCCGTTAAATTGTTTATTTCAGCTACCAAAATGAAAGGGATTACTTTCCAGTTCTAGTTCGGATTGAATGTTTATTTGTCAAGAAGTTATGTAATCGGTTAAACACCAATGAACTTTATAAAAGAGGACGTCGTATATTTTAGCGAGGATTCGGCCACGATGAGATACGGTTGGGGTAACAAAATTAAAATTTGAAAATTCTATCCGGTTACTGCCGCGGTTCAGTCGCCCGCCAACACATTCAGCCGATTCAGTGATTGGCGCCAAATTGCCGGACATCATAAAGAATAAGTAGTTGATTCAAATTCGGAATATGGGTTTAATAATAACAATCGGGTCTAACACAGCTTGTATTTTGCCAGCAGTGTCCAGCTATCAGCCAAATGGCGTTAGTATACTGCACCAAGCACGCGTTAGAGACTAGGGATTGAATAACACCAATAAAGCACCTTTAGCGATCGAATGTGCCGGTTCGAATCAGCGGCGGATGGCGAAGAGAAAAGGAGGTAGGACAGACGCTAATAGAACGAGCTATAATTTCATGGTTCAGAACCAGTGACGAAATCATAACTGCATGGGCCACGATAATAGCGAATAAATTCTAAACAAGGAGATCAAATCTTCACGAATTGAAACAAAAATACTTCACATTTCGAAATTGACTTAAATAGAATGAGAACAGTCTTTGATGTAACGAGGGAATCCAGTTGAACGGAGGGTGGAAATTGCATCAATTTGCCTGTGTGTTGTGGATCGCTGATATTAATTTGTCAAATTGATATATCGTTTGTGTCAGAATGCTCGCTGGATAGGGGTTCGTGTTTGGTCAACTGGAGTACCCTTCATTAAACGGTAGCTTACTCTGTATGATCCGTTTTAGGTGCAGTTATAATACTCAAAACTGCATCAGCACACGTGTGCAATAGCCATGGTGAGAATTTGTAGTGACGTGTAATGCGCCGTATTAGTTGGCCCAACGAGTAACAAGAGATCTGACCAGTCGGTATCAAATTGAATTACGACTTAAAAGCTATTTGGTCGCCTAATGTCAATCCAGATGGGTACAATTTAACGCCTTTCTCAGAAACAACGATCGAACTGGTCCCATTGTTTGATAATAGTTGCAGTGGACAGTAACAAGATAAGGTTTCGCTGATATTGGCGTGACAACCATGGTGATACAAGTTAGAATATGGCAAAACAAGCAATTAAGCTAGCCAGAGCGGCGTACAACTCACAGTCGATAATCCAGCACTTGTATTGTGTCTCAATCTTACCTTAGTTTTCTCGTTCTCAGTACGGAATTTTCTTCAGTCAGAATTATATATATTGTATCACCATGAATGTACTGACATTTCAAGTTAAGGTGCATACTGGTACAATTTCTTCGTTCCAGTTTTATTAAACAGCGATACTATCAATACACTGGCGTGTACATTGAGGCCCAGATGAGGAATAGTATTATAGAGAGTAGAATAAACCCAAGTGGATGGTACATGTCATTTGAAATCTAGTTGTTTCCTAAGACTTTTCTCTAGTTTTTTATCCACATTCATTCGACACGGGATATTTTTAAGTGGCACAATATTTTCCGCAAAATGATTCAGCTTTCTGTAGGACGGGAAAGAGGTTTGGTTGTAATCATCTGAAATCAGAGATTACTAGAGTATGCATTTTGAAAATCCAGTGCAATTCTGGTATATCGGTATGAGTGGTGGAAATGGAAATATCTCTTTACTTGAGAAATAGTTTGTGTTTGTTGAGCAAACCTTCCAAAGTAATTCCAGTATGGGGAATGCAGGGGATACTTAATAGTATAATATTATTCGGAACATTGTCTGTTGGAACAATAATAAATTTACTGTAGAGGTCCACAAGAACTTCCTGTACTACGGTGTCTCTAAGTATTTTTGCTTGGGTAAGGATACTTCTGTCGTTGTGGCGGACTATGACGACAAAACTATCTTCTGGTCGGCAATGCGATTAATATTCCGCGGTTCTCTATATTTTGGTCTCTTCACCAGAAGTATCTTATGTTCCATATCACACACCATATCAAGGTTAAGAGTCACGATATGTTTACTTAGTGTGTAGATGAAGTTTGATGATTCACAGTCACATGTGTAGGCACCGGATGTGAAACTCTTCAATGGTTTTGGAGTAGTTAAATGTAATACTTGCTATTGATACATAGTAGTGGTAAGTAATGCACCGCGGTTCTGTCTTCAAATGGTTATAATGTTCAGTGATCAATCTAAGCATTCAAGAATATCCGATCGTGAGGTGTTTCGATCGTTTCATATAGTGACCGATACAATCGCAAATAGGCTATATATCGACATATGTTTGATAGCTGGTAGTTTATTTTTAGATAACGCTGTTTAAATAGTTGGGTGATATTGAATGTTTCTGATTGGTGGTTTGTTACTGATATTGACAAACCTTTATCATTCTCGTAAACCGTACACTGAATTTTTGGCGTAAAAATATCTTAGTCAGCATCATCTTGTATTCTGGCTGTATTAAGACAACACAGATAGCATGTATCAAGGATAGTTTGTCGTTGTAGAAATTAAAAAAATTAAAGAGAAATATACAAAAATGGTAAATGGTATATTATGAAAATGACTAAAAATTTTGCTCGGCATTAGTAAGCACGTCAGAGCCCGTTGGCAAGTTAGTTTCTTCGTGAAAATTGTTTTCAGTGGACTGAAATTACATTAAGAAATGTAACAGTTTCGGGGAGATTTCACGGTATTTCTGAAATTCACCATTGTTTTCCATGTGTTAGGTCTTACGTACTACTATTTTTGGCCACTTTTGAGGCTTATTTTACTGTTTTCTTATCCTTTCGGTATTAAATTCTTAATATATCTAAAAGATGATACATTAAACCAAAAACTAAACCACTGTTTCCAATATACCCATACTGCTCTGACATTGCATCGGTGATGAGATTCTGAGGATTACTTGAATTTCCCTGAGTCACGATTGAAGTAAACGAAGACTTTAAAGGAAAAAATATTGTCTCATGATATGTTACTAAATCTTTATCCGTGCACGATTCGTCGGTGTCTGGGTAGTAATTGTGCAACCCGTTTGGCTGAAATTTTCTCTTATGAATACTATTATATACAGGCGCTTTCAAAAACTGATAAATTCAAAGCCCGTTCCTACTTATTCCCAAAACGCTACATGGACGATCTTCTCGCTATGGAAAATCGCTATATACATGAAGCAGTGAAAGCTATATATCCACTTTCACTGGATTTGAAGGGCACGTCTTATTTAGACGTATATCTCTCTGAAAATGAATTGGGCTTTCTCTCTTGTCGACTTTACGACCAGAGGTGATTACAATTTAGACATTGTAAACTATCGCTTTCTGGTCAGCAATATTTCACTGTGACCTGCAAATGGCGTATACATATCTCGCATTGTAGCACTTGCTAGATCATGTGTTAAATGTTATGAGTTTAACCAACGTTACAAAAATTATTGCAGAAACTTCTAAAACAGGGAAGCGCCTCCATTCAAAGTTTATCAAATTTGGCGATACATATGGCATGCTGATAGCAAAATATAAGCGTAGCGTGCGAGTCTACGGCGTTACGTTTCGTAACTTGTGTCTGATTCCACTTAACCCGGGGCTAGGGGCCGTATGAACCAATTTGCTTCAAGGTCCTCATGGTGTGCATATGAACATCCATGAACATCCATGAACATCCACAATCAAATCGTGATTGACACAATCAAATCGTGATTGAGATACATCATTCTCAAGATAACGACTTTTAAAGAAAATCATATGGATCAAGAATACTGATCAGCGATCCAGATTTGATATTTTTGGAACATCGTGGTGTCTTGTCGGCATCATTGAAAACTGTTGTCCGCTTCTCTCTTGTATGAACTAGCTTATTTGTTGTTTTTGTAGTTATGTGGTGCTAATTCTGTTATATGAAATAGGTCGTGAGATCCATATGATTATGGACGTGAAGATTCTTTAATGGACGACGGCTGGATAATGAATGACGGACCAGACGCTCGTAATCTAGATATTGCCGATCACAAGGCTTTGTTTTATCCTCCAGAAGTGAGATAGAGGTAGATTAGATATATGGCACAGCGACTGAATACGTTGGCATACGTTGCGATTTCAGCTGGAAACTACATTTGGCTAATCGTCAACAAATTAGTTTGTAACTAAAACCCATATTATCTCTAATTGAGTGAAATAACTGTATGACACACACGCTTCAGAATATAGGTAAAGGCTGAACGGACATGTTTGCACTACTTGCTATAATCCTCAAACGATTTAATAGCTTTTCGTCGATGTCTTTTATCATTTAAAACTCGTCTTTTATCATTAAAAAATCGTTGGAAAGCATTCGTTTCTGTAATGGTTTTTCATACATTTTCTCGAATCTTTGCACCAATGGATTGCGATTGGTTAATTTACTTGGAAGAAAGAAAATTCTCTCACACATTGGGAAATCGCGATTTCTGGACAACTTGACATTAATCAGGATTGAATCTCGTTGGCTTATATCCTTCCGACTATGTTACGTTTTTTTTAAACATAAGGCTATTTGCAAACGCTTCGACAGCAGATATCATGATATTGAAATTATTGGATTAGTTTTGGTTGGAGGTGTCAAAGTTACGGTATATTAAGAATTCCCTACTAAAATGTATGCGGAAGCCCAATTTCAAAGGTCATCGACGCTGTTTTACCTTACTGTCTTTGTGTGAAATACAGTTTCGTGCGCAGAATTAAGAAAAGTATTAGTTTTCCTTTATAAATGTAACAGTAATGTTACTAGTTTTCTCGAGTAGCTATCACACGTCATTTTCTTTGGATCCTAATGGCTAAATCCTAGTATATCCTGTTTCTAATACGTACAAGATATGACTCCATCCCAAAAGAGCATTAAACCCATTGGTGTAGGATAGGCAGTCTGGTGGTCAAGCGGTGTACCGCGTTTAACCTTTCTGTTGATTCTGAGGGGGCGCGATAGAATCTTACATGGTTTCACATTTACATCTTTATTACATTTGATTTACCAAGAAAGTGTCATCCTGAATAAGATTGGATATCCTTCATAATTGACGCTACCGGAAGGAGAGAAGAATGACGATATATAGATTAAGCAACGTGAGAGGGGACGTCGCACATTATATCAACTCGAGATTTCTTTACAGTTTGACATAAAACTTTGCTTTGAGCGTTCAACTGTTCCTGTAAGCATTCACGCTACATTAGGCTTCTACCATAAGTCTAATCCACTCGGTAATTGCCCCCCAGAACTGTGGTTTCACATGTTGAAAGGATACTGAACAAACATAGATACTAAGTACTCGTGATGTTGAAAAATAAGCTTCTACTCTATCGTTTCACTCTACTGGAATGCTAGTATGGCTTGGGTCTCTATGGGGATATAAGTCAGCCAAATCAAAGGGACGGTCGTATGGTCGAGCATTATTTATGGTAATACCCCATGAGACCTTTAGTCTTCGTGGAACAGACGTGTTCAGTATTGTAGGATATTTTGTTTGGTGAAAGGACATCGACATTACCGTATTTACCAATAAGATAAATAAAATTGACTGGCCTCTTCTATCTGGAAATCTCGGAGAGATATTTCATTAAAACTTGTGGACTAATTTTAATAGTAGTTTGGCTGTCTGGCTTTGAAACGACATTCATTTCTCTAACCGCTGTGAATAGAGAATATTTCAAGTATATGAAGCTATCAAACCATCATGCCGACTGAAAAGATTTTAAGATTGTAAGAGATTCTTTCTATCAAGCGACTACTTTGGAAGGTCTTTTTAGTCGGGTGAGAGAGGACTGTGTCTTGGGTTATTTGAGAGTAATCGGTTTGTTACATAAGTTTTAATGTGTGTATGTTTTAATGTGTTGGATTACGAAGTTATCGGCTTGAGTACTTTGATCGTCGCTATATTGCTGAAATATTGCTGAACGCAACATTAAACCTTAATTCTCTCTCTCTCTCTCTCTCTCGCTCGCTCGCTATCAAACCTAAGACTAAATATGAGGCGATAATACTTCCCCTGATATATAATATTCATTATTTAGAATTATATATAACCGTGTTTGAGCGTTGACACTATTTAGTGAAGTTCCTAATATATTATTTACTTTTCATAATTCTGTCACACAAAAACTGCTTATTGTAATTAATTATGATTTTAATAAAAGTAGGCAACCTGTCCAGTCCATTAAACTACTAATGTGAATAACGATACTGTTTTTTATGGCAAGCGACCAGACCGATACTAAGAACAATACCAAAACATAGGTTTCAACAAGGTGACTGTTCTCACCAAGAAAGAAAATGTGCTACTAGAAATAGTAAGAAACTAATTGTAAGTGTTGCTAAAAGTAACAAAAAAACCAACAATCGGAGCAGTTATCTGTATGTAGAATGTTGTATAATGAATCTTTGAACCCTCAAATGAAAGATTTCGACACATAAATTCTGTTATCGCAAGAACTTTACTTAGAAAACTTTTTAATTTTAATTTACACAATTTTAAGAGAAGTCCAGGTAAAAAAAACTAGAAAATTACATACATAGCTTTATTTGTCGTCTGGTTATGTGTAATTTAGAGAGGCGCGTCCAACATACGATGTAAACGTTGCATATGCAGTATATCGCGAAATGAACACTCAAGAAGTGATTAAACATTAACAACAACATACATTGGTATGGCTACAACATTGTTATTGTTTCCAGTAACTAAACAGCCGAATTGGTAACGCTAACGATTTTCGTACTTTACTGGTCTGATATCGCTCTAAACATTTGACGTTATATTTGGACTCATCAGATACCAATACAATGGTGTGTAAAACTACACCAAGCGCACCGAAAGAGACCAGCTCATTTGTCTACTCTTGATATACATCTCACACGACAGATTCAGCAACGCGTATATCTTTACTATATGGAGTCTATTATGTATCGTATTTATATCTATCTATCGGCGTCGACGTCATATAAAAACTGAGCTAGCCTCGTTTGAGAGTTATCCCAATCATTGTGCTAAAATGCTCAATTAGTAGTCTGTTTTCTCATACAAATGCGGGTTGATTTTCAACTGAATACGTCATACTATAGAAGAAAAACAATATGGAACTCGATCACTATTAATAAAACTGAAGGTTAAACGCGAGGCTAAGCTGTTAATTGATCTTTCTGTGATTCCGGAACTTTGGCGCCAGACATTCGGCGATACGGTTGACCGCAGTATGACTACAGCGACTGTACTTCACCGAAAAGTAAAACAGATCACTGCACCCATGCAGGGACAATCAGAACCTGGCGATATAATGTAACCAAAAGGCTATTCACCAGACCGATTTTCATTGGTTCGCGTTAAGTTGATATACAATGCGCCTGTAGTGACCAAGGGGCGCCATGATGCCGATCCCCATCAATGAGAGAATACGGAGAGAGCGAGAATTAAGGTTTAATATCGCGTTCAGCAATATTTCAGATATATAGCGACGATCAAACAAAATTCTAAGTACTCAAGTTAATCACTTAGTACTCCAACACATTAAAACATACGCACATTAAAACTTACGCAACGAATCGATTTCTCTCAAATAATCCAAGATGCCGTCCTCACGTCACCCGACTAAAAAGATCTTCCAAAGTAGAGTTAAGCACGTACGATCAACGCTGACGTAACGATATGATAAGTCCGTTCATAAGAACCCCTAAGATAAAAGAAGATAAAATGTACCCTCATTTATCGAGTTCCTCTTATCAGATATAATTGATTAGTTAGATATGAGAGGGACTATTGCAATATATTAATCAATTAACGATATCTCCTGATATTCTAATATAGGTTAGGATGTATTCATACCTTGATATCACTGTGCCCGAAAAGACTTTCAGAAATTATTAAAAATTCACGATATACCTTTTTATGTATTCTCTTTATTACAGGAAAGTGCTCAGGACAGTGGGCGATCCATGCATGTATGGGAGGTAAGCTTTTTCTTTATACTCTCAGCTGGGAAATTTATTTTGTAACGGAAATGAGGACCTTGGGGAGGTGAAAAACCTGCTTAAAAGCGCTAAATATTACGACATTTAAATTATCAAATCTGTGACATTTCCCTATCGTGATTGAGGAGCTCAATTATTGCTCTAGAGGGAATATCATTTATTCAAATCATTATCTCAGATTGAAAGGGTCATTAATTACTGGAGGGAACAGGTATCACCAACATATTCTGTACAATGGAGAGGAGCGTATATGCCCTGAAGAACTTGCGTTGCCTTACGCCAGTTCTACCACAAATGAATCTGGCTCAGAATAAAGGTCTCACGTCTGGCTTATGTTTACCGGTATGATTGAACCAGTTGTATTTACCGGTTCAAAGGAGGCCAAGCTGCGTGTATGGCGTCACCAAAGGGATTTCGTAACATTTCCCACGCAACGAATTTGATGGTAAAGCCCCCGTAAATAACACTCATTTTTAAGTAATACTTGAGAGAAGAATATATATAAAAAAAGTATATATTTTGTCCATGTCGGTTGTTCTATAAATCATTTTCGTATGAATGAGAGAATCTGAGAAATAACATTGCGTTCGGCGGAAGTTTAGAGTTCTGTGAAACATGTGCACCCAACATCCTATCTTAGGCAAAAATTAACATATTTTACCTAAAGATTTACTGATTGCAATTAACCTAAAAAAATGTGTCCATCACAATGCCGATTTCTGACAATTGAGATAAGTATCAAAATTGCATGTTAAAAGATAGGAGAAAACCTCAAATCCAAACTGTAAGTATAAATTGAGTTTTCCCGTCAGATACCGATTTGTGAAGTTTGAGCTTTTGATGACAGTTTTGAGGAATATTCTAGGTTCTTTCTTCATTCTCAATTGATACGAATGCTTATATATGTCTGTATATGTAGATTTTGTGGAAAATATCGGGTGACTTCCGTTAAACGAAATGTAGCAAAAGGGACTAAGATGCTGTGGTGGTAAAGAAATTGCTGTTCTAGCATACTAACCTAATAATATATACAAGGGTTAACAGTGAATATATATATCAATATGTACGTTTTAATAAACATGGTGAGAGAGATATTTTTTAATGCCAATAAGTTGCAGACCAGTCCGTTTGACGTTCAACCAATCAATTGTCAAGTTCTCTCTTCGCACGCATCAAAATCAAAAATTGAAATTTGAACGTCAATTTCCAATATTCGTTCTGTGTTATTGTGATTTCAAAATAAAAATTATATCATAAAATTGTTCATAAGGAGTTACCCCGAAGATAAAATAAGATAATATGCACCCTCATTCATCGAGTTCCTCTTATAAGATATAATTGCATAGTTAGATATAAGAAGGGCTATTGCAATATATCAATCAGCGATATCTCCTGATATTCTAATATAAGTTAGGATGTATTCATACCTTGATATCACTGTGCCCGAACATTTTAATAAACATGGTGAGAGAGATTGTTTTTATTACAAATGCCCATCAGTTGCAGACCATTCAGTTTAACGTTCGATCATTCAATTTTTAAGTTCTCTCTTCGCATGCATCAAAATCAAAAACTGAAATTTAACCGTCAATTTCCAATATTCGTTCTGTGTTTTTGTGATTTCAAAATCTGACCGTCAATTCGTATATTTCGTCGGGATACAACACTCGTTATCATAGATATATTGTATTGAATCTCAGTGTTTATTGGACAGTAGCAGGACTTTCATCGTTGCCGTACGCGTATTCACGCGGACACGAACAACAATGAAATCGAGACCGATCAAATGTTTCAATTTTTATTCTCCGACTGAGAAATCAAAAACAAATAAATTAAATGGTCCTTTAGATTTCAATTATTGATGTTGATGCATGTGACTGCATGTGCCCTAAATTGTACAAATATACCTATAGGTGTCTCTGTCCAATTTTGCGGAAAACTCTTATCCCTGACAAGTTTTCTAAATTCAAATGGATTTCTAAAGCATTGTGTGTTTCATTCACACTTTTGTGATTTTTCATATGAAAAGCATGGAAGTGTAAAACACATGGCGTTCAAACAGCTCCTAGGTTCGGTTTAAGCGGAAATAGACATGTTACAAAACGTACGGTAAGCCAGTGATATATGCTACGATCGCATTTTACCGCCAGTATGCCATACTAGTAGTGGTATATTGACCGCCTCAAAACACTATCGGCATCATGATCAGGGTGAAAGGATGGAGCGGAAGTGAAATTATCACCGGAAGTGACGTCATCACCAGAAGTGACGTAATTACCGAATGTGACGTAATCATCAGAAGTTCAGAGTGCAGGTTCAGGATCATGATATGATCAGGGTGGAGACAAGATCAGAAGCCAGCGAAGTTGTAAGAAAGTGAGAAAGTTCAAGAATTCCACCAATCAGAAACAAATACGCAACCGTCTAATAGATGATAATTTCACACCTACTCGTGGTGAATAAAATAAGCAAAAACATCCTACACAATGTTTGCTGCCATGCCATTGGTGACGATCTACGTATATGTCAACGGAAATATCATGTTCAATATTACAGCTGTCTTCGTGTTACCGTACTCTACTTCTAATACCACCCCACCCCACCCCACCCGAAATACAAATGTATGATTTTAAATTCGCAGTCTGTTACACTATGTCGGTGCTTATTATTTTATCTCGGTGTTGTTGTATTAGTCCTGTTTGGAATTCGATGAAAAAACAGCATATCATAGATACACTACTAGTATTTACTAGGAATCCCTTATGTTGTGTTCCGTGTTTTCTTTCTTCTTCTGCTTCTTCTTTTTCTCAATCAGCTTCATTTGTTATGCATATTGCACCTGTCTAGGGGAAGAACCTATTGCGTTTCAGCTCTGTCCGAAATACCCCTAAGTTTGTCAAAAATCATATGATATTAGAAGATCATGAGCTTTTGCGAGTTTCATATGGGTCTAATCAAACCAGAATGATAAAAATCAGACATGTTGATGATGATTTATTTCTCACATCACAAAATCTTACCATAAAATTCTCGAAACAGAATCGGAAGATACTTGGCAAAAATGTAAGGCGTGCTACAACTATAATAAAAGAGTATCTGGGAAACAAATCATCGCAAGGGTCAGTTTTGATTCTTGCGATGTTTTTAGAAATCTGCAGTCAATATATTTGCCTGTGGGATAAGATGACTGGTCAGGATTTCGGCATCTTTTTCCATCACCCATTCCATCATATGTATCTATGGAATTCATTGTGAACGACGGCTGAATAGCGAGAATGTAATATTTCCGTAATTTACTATTCAGCCGTTGTCCATTAAAGAATTTCCGCGTACATAATCCAAAGTCTTAATTCATATAATATCGCTAGCACCAAATTAAAAGAATAAATCATAGTATACATAAAACTACACCAGATTCTTGCAAAAGAGAAGTGATCAACCGAATGATGCCAGCAAGACATCATGATGTTCCAAAAACACCAAATCCGTATCGCGGATCAGTATTCTTAATCCATATGATTTTTGTTGTAAAGTCGTTATCCAGAGTATGATGTATCTCAGTCACGCTTTGGTTGTGTCTGTTCATATGAACACTATGAGGATCTTGCAACAAATGGCTTCATACCGCCACTAGCTCCTGGTTGAGCGGAATTAGACACAAGTTACGAAACGTAACGTTATAGATCATGCACGCTACGGCAATCAGCGTGCGATATGAATCGTCAAAGGAGATGGAACGATAAGGCGAGATTTGGCCTATACGTGATGCGGTTGAACTCGACAAAATAACATGTTCTATAAATAATTGTGTTTTAATGTAACGGCAAGATAAAATATGTACACAATATGTGAAAGTTCTAGCTCGTTTGGGTTATGACTGTAGTTATGACATGAAACTGAAACCCGCAGCATGTGCTAATTCTTGAGAAATGGGCCATTTAAATGCACATTTAGATATGAAGGACCCCTTGGACCAAAACGCCATTTAACTTGGTTATGTGCTGTGGCATTATAACTCCACTGTTGCAAAATCGATTTGGTCCAAGCGGTCTTTCGTGTCTAAATGTGTGTTCAAATGACTCGATTATAACGCAATCGAGGTAGAACTTTTACATATTGTGTACATATATTTTCTCTTGTTACATTAAAACACAATTATTTTGAGGACATTTTATTTTTTCGATTGTAACCGCATCACGTATAGACCATAATCCCGCCTTATCGTACAGTCTCCTTTGAGAAACTTCGAGTGGAGGCGCTTGAAGATATAGCTCTGTTTTATAAGTTTCCGTAATGATGTTTTGTGGCGTTGATTAAAATCGTCACTTTTAACACAGGAACCAGCAAATGCTACTATGCGAGATATGTATACTTCAAGTCCGAGACCGCGTCCCAATGCGCTCAACTAGAGAAATAATAACCTGACACTGGAATTAGGGGTAGCAAAGTTAATGTAGAATGGATATGAAATCAGTGACGGTAGAGTTCCCCAAGAGAAGATTAATGACGCGAGGGAATTAACCGTACACAGTGGTCAAGAGATGATCAAACGAGACAACCATTTATGATTAGCTGAATAGCATTATCCCGATTAGGATTGCTGCATGGGAGACATTCGATTGCCATGTACTGAATAATTATTCAACTGAATTGAGATTAATTCACTCCGGTGAAACGACCGTTTTCCTTGAGATCATCTCAAACATTTACTTAGTCGTTGAACCGGGTTATTTTATTACAGATTATCATGAATAGGTTAGACTAAATTTCGACGGTATATTGTCCGCCATTGATGAATATGGTAGCAGCCAAATTAATGAGTACTAAATGAATTGAGTTATTTTCATCCAACACACACCAAATGTTTTCGTTCTGATTATGTCTTATTGAATGAAAAGGTACGGGGTAATCATACTGCTGCAAGCTACTTCTGAAGTCTTTAATAGTATTACCTGAAACTATAATTATGGACATTTGTTTCTGTTGATACGAAAGTCAGCGTCCATAATCGATAGATATTTTTCGTATGACATATGTCCTGTCTGATGAAAGATTACTGTCCATTGTTAGGCCTTCCCGATGCGGTAACATCACCCTACTGAATCGACAAGTATGATTATAGGTGAAAACCGCCGGTCACGTGTCAAATTACAGTCAATGGTAGGTTTTTCAGTGCTTTCGTTATCAAGTGTGGGCGTGTGTCTGACCAGACGACAGTGACCACAGCCGAAAATGAACGATTTTCAGCATATCGATGACAGGTATGGTTACTGGTGTCCAGTCATTTTTTGAAGGAGAGATATCGTACTATATTGTCACCAAACGTAGGGTTATTACTATTTCAAGTTAACAACAATTTTAAACATTTTTGCGGCGAGAGGTGTTTTTAGGTATTGGTAGACAGTCCATGGTAGGTATTAGCATCGAATTATAGTGTGAGGAAATGAGCACAAAATGAACACGTGGGAACTTACTACCTGCCTCATGTATCACTGACTCATTAATCTCTCGATTCCTTCCACTTGTGTGTGTTTAAGAGGAATATGAACCATTAATAGTATATTCTCTGTCTGTCTGATATTACGACAGTCCATGGTATCATCATCGGACCGATCGACAGTCCATTGTAGGTCAACATGCACTTGTGAATGATGCACAGAGAGCACATCGTCTGATTTAATGATTCGCCAAATGGACTGTTGCCAAGACAAATGGTAGCTACAATGGACTGTCGACATATCTGATATATAATCATATGTTGTCTCATTATAACATTGCAGCTGTTATGCGGCTTCAATGTGAAGTGATTCAACCTACAGTTCATGGTCGCATGACAAATGGACTGGTGCATTCACCTATAATCACACTTGTCGATTCAGTAGGGTGAACATTATGCAGTTATTTCAACGTCATCGGAAATTGTTGACTAGATATTTCAACGGATTTAATGAAGATTTATAGAACATTTGATTTGTTCATTCATATACACGCGCTGAGAGAAATGCGTTGTATGATGTCATCAATGGAAATGATGTCACTGCCATGACGTCATAGTAGGTTATACTGAAATGTATCAACGGAGTTTGAGACTCGAAGAAGTTCCATGGGGCTTTGCATAAACATTATTTAGTACAAAAATTGAACCATTATTAATTGCTAAGGGAAGTCAAATGTTTTATTTGGTATGGTAACCACATATATCCGAGGTTTGAAATATTTTAGAAGACGTCGACAAACGAATGTCGAAAATAAAACATTGGAGCTTTGGAGAGTATACAAGAAAGACTCAAGGAATCTTTAGGACTTAAATTAGCCACAGATAATGAATTATCGATAAGTTGGTTCTTCTTCGATTAACTTGTGGAAACTGTTTTGCCTGCCCACGCTCGCTCTGACCGAATTAAACCCTATACGACTTGCGTGATTGTTGGAACAGTTAACATGTCGGAAATATAATAGACAATGCGAAATTTATAGAACATCCAAATGTATAAGATGAATTTATGACGTTTCTTGAATACGAGGCTTGACTTGGGATTGTACAGAATCTGGCTATGAACCAAACGACATGTTGCAAGAAGAAGACAAATGCAAACCTTAGCTAGCTAGTATGCTTGGTAGCTACATGTATGCAGTTGAATTTGTCATGCAACTGCGGATACATTGCGGAATAGAATATGTGAATCGCATTTGCATTGTTACTCGCTGGGCTACATTACAGATGAGACGGTAACGGTACTCCCTTAATAGTATTAAAGGAAAACTGTCAGTTAAGTGGTTACTTCAAAGTACTCTCGATGGTCCGAGCTTAATATCATCCCATCTGATTAAACCGTGTTTTATTTGGCACCATTTTCCATGACCTACCCGACCAGATTTGTAGCGAAGGAGAACGGAGGAATGACAATGAATGGGATGCTGAAATTGCTTCACCGCATGTATCTCACGTTAAACTCGTTCAAACGAACAATGGATACATGCACTATCTTTCTATGGCTCATCCTGGGATCATGCGCAATCTGAACAAGAACCTAGCAGGAAGCCATCTTAATTTTCTATCCTTTTTGTCCACGATTCTCCTGGGTTTATAGCTGCAATGCTATGTTTCCGCTAACCCTTTCCGACTGTACCGCTTTGTGTTCCAAGAGATGCTTTTCTTGAGCTTTAACTTTCACTTTCAGCAGGAATGTCGGACTTTGACTGTATCTATATAACTATTGTCCGTCTCTGTTAATCAATGTGACATTTTTGCGGAATTAGTGGAAAAACAAAATTGTACATTTTCTTTGTTTTCTCTTGGAGAGGTTTAACTTTCCTATCCTATTTGTAATATACTGCGATTTGGTTGTACGAACAATGGATGATGTATGTATACTTGTGCACGTTTTGATCTGAAAATGGATTAAATTTTCCCCTTTACGCATTTCTGGACTGCTGACTCTGCAATAGGGCCACTTATCGCGCCTATTAGTTTACGAGTTTAAGGTAAACATATAGGTTAGAGCAGTCTTCATCCTCTCATCTGTCGAGGCGTGTAAATGTTGGTAGTCGTCGTTAATGTCGCAGTAATCTGCTCACTTCTGCGTTGTGTGTGCACTCACCGTGCCCATTATCCGATAAATCCAACCTTTTCACGAGGGTTTTAACGCGCCAACGATTAGCAGGGATCAATGTAGGCTTTCAGAATCAGTCATCTTATTTACTCAGTGTCCAACAGTCTCTTGCTGCTTTTTCTATTGTATTCGTGGAATTCTCAGTGTAAGCTCTAATGCAATTTTCTAAATGATCACCAGTCGAGGTAGAACTCCAGTAATATAATGGTCATTTGTGATCATGTAAAAAAATATGCCTTGATGTTGGCTAATATATTGGCGGGCATATTCGGTAAGCCCACACTCGTCAAGGTTTAGCCCAGCAGGACACGCGAGACGCAAACCATAGAAATTTGAAGAGCACTTTGTTCCTATAGTAAATAGGTGGCTTTTGCGAATGGGTTTATCTAACGGTCTGGGCATTCTTTCCCCTCCGCTGTTAGTGAAATTGCATGTCACAGCAGTATCACAAATGTTACCGACTGATACCTACCGAGACGACTTTGAAGCCCCCGTGATTCAGGTAAAATCTAAATACGCTCTTATTGGATTACCTTGCGTGTTTGGTGTCTCTCTATAACTCTATAGACATCGGCACACCTGGATCTTACCTTTCCTGAATCAGGCACGCGTACCGACAGGTGTAGGATTAATTTGACAGAGTATAAAAGCCCAGCTTGGTTCATCGAGAAGAAATAGGTCTGCAGTACGATTATAAGCGAAAGGCCTTCAAAATGAGAGACCGCATCACTTATCATCCATCTCAGCTTTCCAACGCCTCCGCTACAAACGGGTTATAACGTACCGCTCGTGGATTGTTTCAGTGGAAATTCCAATTGAAACCGCGGCCTACAATCTGTTACCCACTTGACTTTTTCTAGGTGGTAGAGGATTCATTTGAGCCTGTTAAGAGCTAATATTTTGGTCAGAACTACATCTCGCCACCTACTCACCCAAGTGTATTCAGTCTCGTTTACGGAACATATCGCACGGATGTTGTAAATATACGGACCATCTAATCTGTCTATGCACTCGCCACTCCATCTGCATCTCTAGAATAGAGCGTTCATCGCCAGTCATTTTCTTTCACATACAAGTTTCACTATCTAATCTCAGTTTTCAATCAATATCACGAGAAACTTATTGAGCGATTAGGATATAACACATGGTGATGTGTTGTGTGACTGTCGGATGAAAGAAACGGCATTCATAGAATGTCAGTGCTTATTCAGAACACCAGTTTGTAAGGCTCAGTGGCAACCAAGGTCTGATAGAATCCGGCCAAAACACCACGAGTTTACCATGGTTACCATGCCATTACCATGGTATTATCACGGAAATTACAAGCGTCTGGTCCGTCATTCATAATTCAACCGTCGTCCATTAATGAATGAATATCCGCGTCCATAATCCAAAGACCTATCACATATTCTATGTAACAGCATTAGAAAATTCAAAATGACAATCATAGATACATGAACATATACATAGTTTTGTGCAAGAGAGAAGCAGTTTTCAATGATGCCGACAAGACATCATCATGATGTACCAAAAATCTCAAATCCGTATCGCCGATAAATATTCTTAATCCAAAGGTTTGGCGTTTTGACCGGAACCATGGCACAATTTTACAAGACAGGATTGAGTGAATAAGATTGAGCTTTCAACGTGTTTTGTTTGCTCACAGTCGATGCACCTATATGCGACAGAGCAGTCCCAATGCTGCCTTCGTTGAAGCATCATGCCGTCGACGGCGATCAAGCGTTTAGAGTGTGATAACAATTAGGTCATAACATACCAAATACGTGATGTCACAGGAACAAATTCCCCGGACTCCGGACTATAAGAATGTGATGCCCATGTCAAGAAATGTGTGATCCAGTTATACAGACAAGGCAAAATGGTTCACAGACGTTGATTTTAAATTGTAGAAAGAACTCTTTGTAAAAATTATCTCAGCTAGGAATCTACGATGTAACACTTGTTCGAAGACGCTGTTGATAAATACAGCATAAGTTGAAAAACAATATCGTAGGCCGATACGTACGCAAGCGATAAACTGTATGATCGATGTGAAACCGCTAACCGATAAATATTCAAATATATTGAGCGTTACCGATTGCTGTTTGTTCCTTCTTCGTTCCTGTAGATGTTAAATGTACTTCTCCAGTTCCAAATTTGCCAAGATTTTCACAATCAAAAGACGTACATTTTAGATGGTCTCGCGTTCACGCTCATTGGTGCATTGTAAAACAAATCTAACCTTAAATTAGTACTGGCACAATGAAGTTCTGGTGAATCGGATTGATTATAAAGTATTTTATCGACGGTTCATGTATCTTTTAAAGCTGCGTACAGTAAACCAGTGCGAATGTCCTATCATAAATTTGCCATATCATAGAAATTTCTAGCAAAGTCAATGCGAAGCGATTGTTTCCCAAAACAGTGTCGAATTAAACAATGCTGCCGTTGCCATTCGATCTATCTTGGTACGTTAAATTTGCACGTCAAAACTCACTTATTGGCGTAAATTTATTACCTTGCGTTCTTTTCACCAAACATTGCCTGAATGCGAAATATGACGTGAGATAATATGATGCATTTCTGAAACTCGCTCCAGTGCAGATTAGGTTATCCATGGAACTGTAGTGCGATCTATACATTGAATCAATCAATCATTTAGTAACTCTCTGTAGTGTACACATTACATTCTATGCTTTCATCCCCCAAGACGTGGAACTTAAACCCTCTCCTATACTTTGGAAAAAGTAATCTGAGCTTGACAACATAAACATAAAAAAACCTGAGACCATCCGTCTGCTAATGTCTTTACGGGACTGACACAAGATGCTGACAGCGACTTTGCAATTGCTGGGTTAAATTGGACTTGTCACCAATTGTCATCTTTACTTGTATCCTCTTTCCAGTAGGGTCTGTGCCGATGTTAGTTTGCTAGCGGCACATTTTGGTAAATAACAAACTTTTTAATTCAAACCACAGCCTGCTAACTCCCCCGATTTAAACCCAAAAGAGCACATGCCCAAGTAACCTGACCTTGTAGCTATATTTAGTAGCGGTGTTATGAATGGAGGACCAGACGCTTGTAATTCCCACTATTCTCCTGAAAAAATTGGAAGCTAACAAGCAATGTTCTGGTTCATGAGTTCAAATCATGCGACATGCATACCGTGGCGTTCGAGGAGGAAAAGTTTAATATCAACTTACAAGCGTCTGGTCCGTCATTCATAATTCAGCCGTCGTCCATTAATGAATATCCGGGTCCATAACCCAAATACCTATTCCATATAACAGTATTAGCACCAAATTCAAAAAGACAGTCATAGTATACATAAACATAGGCTAGAGAGAACCGGTCAACAGTTTTCAATGATGCCGGCAAGACATTACGATGTTCCAAAAATATCAAATCCGTATCGTTGATCAGTATTCTTAATCTATAATATTCGTTGTAAAGCCGCCATCTAGAGAATGATGTACCTCAGTTATGCTTTGATTGTGGCTGTTCATATCAGCACCATGAGGTTGAGCAAATCACAATATCGCAAAAACGAACAGTTTCTAAATTCGAAATGACCACCACCTTCAGTTTCTAAGGGGAAAACGTGATTGTCGAAAGAAATGTTCAAGAATCAATCTGATTCGTCACAGTTGCATTGTTCTATGAACGTTCCGATTTGTTTAACAATGCACCAAACACTGTGATCGAGATAATATAATACCTGTTAGTGATACGGATGTGGTGATACAGAAATACCATGAAACCTGGCTAGCACCATTCGGAACTGTTGACTACTACTCGCTCGCAAGAAATGTGATTATTTTAATGAAGATGACACACAAGCATCAGACTCGATATTCAATATTCAGCCGTCGTCCATAGAAGAATATTCGCTTCAGCAATCGAAAGGCCTATTTTGTACGACAGTTAACACTATTTCCAAATGTGTATGAAATAAAATAAAAAAAAATAAGAGTTAAGAGAGAAGCGGTCAACAGTATTCAATATATCCACAAGACATGATGTTCTTTACATAAAATCATAATCACGGAGATTTTCGACCTATTTCTTTCCCTGGATCTTGAGTCGTTTGGTTGTATAACCCTGTTTGACAAGTTTCTGCAGTAATGTTCTGTGACGTTGATTGAAATCGTCAATCTGCAATGGTCTGGCAAATGTTACCAGGCGAGATGTGCGTATGCAGGTCCTTCGTCCTGGATGACGGTGATATCCGGAATATCAGATTCGGCGCTTTTCATATCATGCACATTTCAGATCATGTACAGAGCGTTACGATTTAATCAACGCCACAGACTATTACAGCAGAAACTTGGCAAACAGGGCTATACTACCAAACGCATCCATTCAAAGTTTCTCAAATTCTATGACAAATGTCGTACACCGACGGCGAAATACGATCTTAGCGTGCAAGATCTCTGGCGCTACGTCTTGTGACCTGTGTCTAATTTCGCTCAACTCGGGACTGGAGGCCGTTTGAATATCATGTCTTTTACATCTCCAATTTGTTGAAATGAAGAGACAATCAGACCGTGATACATACATTTTGATAAAGAATAGTGGTCGGTGATTAGTATCTTATATACAGAACTTTGTCATATCTTGTTGACATCAATGAAAACTTTTGACCGCTTCTCTCTTGTAGAAAATCGTTTTTTGTTTTTAATATTTTTATTTCATTACACATTTGGAATTGGTGCTAGCTGTAAGTCTATCGATTATTGACGCGGAAATTATTTGATGGACGACGGCTGAATATTGAATGTCGGATCTGACGTTTGCTGTTGTATCCATATTTATAACAGCTCTCTCAAGCTACACCTGTTATTGTGCTAAACGATTCTATGTTATTTATTTTAGGAAATGGAAAACGAGCACAAGAGCCAAATGACCTGGACAGAGCGAGGACGAGAACTAGTTTAAATCTTGATTTTCTCTTGAAACTTTTGAATCGGAAACACCTCTCTCCATCCATCTTACGAAAATTTGGCCGTTACAACAGTGGATTAACGCCGGGGTAAGTGATATTTTTGTCTAATTTGCCGGCTCACTGACCAGCCGGCACTATGTCATAAGAAGTTGCAAACATTGATGCATAGGGGCGGGGGGAGGGGGGCATATATGGATGTATGGATGTACTTGGGTACTCCATCGCACCGGGCACTGGTCGTTCGAACACGCCGTGTAACCGGTTTCCCCACCCGCCCTACACATATAATAATTTATTTAAAATCACGCATAAACCGCACAACAGATTTATTGAGCTTGATTCATCAGATTCATATTGTGAAGCACCTTAGCGTTAATACACCCACACAATCTCACTGTAGCGTGAATATAATCTCAGAATCAACCATTAACGTTAATATACCCTCACAATCACATCTTAGCGTAGATATACCCTTACCATCCCACTTCAGCGTTATTATACACCTGCAATCAAACCTTAGATTTAATATACCCTCACTATCACAGCATAGCGTTAGTATACCTCATAAGCACATTTTAGCATTAATGTACCCTCGCAATCGCACCTTAGCGTTAATATACCCTCTCAATCACATCAGAGATGTTGAAATGCCCAAATAACAGTGATGATGATGTTTGCTACTCCTTCAAAAGCCTCTATTTCCAGCCTATCCCTTTCTTTGATATATCTCGGACAGTTTGGCAGCAAGATTCAACAGTCACTATCAGTTAATAAAAACACATTTTCATCCACTCTGATGGCATATTCTATCGTGTACATGTACCCTTATGTTTTATAAATTACACAAAAATCCCCCGCTTTCCGCGGGTTCGACAAATCTCATCAACGAAAACAAAGCTAGAAAGCAAATGGGTGTTTTAAACTTGATCTAAATCTTCTCAAACTATACAAGACTAATGGTTCTAAAGGAAGCGACAAAAGTCTCGACGCAAAACATGCCATCATTTCCAATTTATGACTGGACAGGAGCAATCTAGTCGTCATCTGAAAGAACGACCCAGTTTCTTAGCATGTGTTTACCAATAAAGCTGAACAATTTTGTTGAAATTTATGGCTAATTGCACCGCTATCTTCCTTCGGGCCTTCGCTTATTACGTAACAAATAGTAGTTTCACGCGACACGCCAGATTAAACTGACACATCCATCCAGAGATGGAAATTTACATTCAAGGGAATGTCCTTTGGAATATCGAAGATCGAAATCTGTGGCTCTAGTATCGCTCTGTACTGGCATCCTATTAGATAGAAGTCTAAAAAAATCTAATCGTTTTTTGCATCATCGAAATTCGAATGTTTTCTCGGCGGCGTATGGTTGCGAACTATCCTTAAAAATTTTCTTTCATCAATTAGACGCCCATGGTATCATCTCTTATAGCTTATAGCTTCTAGTGTATGAAATACTCTCATCGTATTTCATCAGGAAATCATTATTTTCGGCTGGTGTCAAAGTAGCTGGTATTGTCCCTGAGTGCCGTGCCATGCGAAGTTTATGAATGGCGTCATTGAACGACGGATATCCGCTGAATTTTAAGCAAAGAGATAGCCGAGAGAGAACATCATATATCGTCCGTATCCTTAATAAAATAGATAAAAAATCTGTTATCACACGTCGACTAAAAAACTACGGAGAAACTTGCAGTTCTAATGGCTGCCCATGCTGCATTCTAATATGTCCCGCAGTTTAACATTCAATTAAGACCCAAAACGCCAAGGGATACACCGTTCCCGTAACTTACAGTTCTTGTGTGCTGTGCAACAAAACGGACGGATAGACAAACACACACAAAGATAGAAAACAATACTCTCGTCGCATCTATAAAGAGGGTAATAATCGTGAAAGATTTACATATGATAGTTACATCACCTAAGCAACGAGACGATATAGGGCAACACCACAAAGCAATTTCGGAGAGTGGTTGAATTTCAGGAGCTCCATCATCAAGGTTTCTCGTGTTTACTATAAGTTTAATTTGAATACGAAATCCATTCACACATATCCGACTTTATCCTTCATGAATATTTCACTTAAATAAAGTATCTATCTAGTGCATAGCAGAATGTTATCATATAGCTGAGAACACATCTTCTTAGTCATGTTATTGATTAGGGTTAATTGGCAGTCATATGTCGTTGTCTAGCTGACACCATATAAACGAGAAACGGCTTCTATATTTTAAGAAAGAACACTGACCTGCTGTCATCATTTAAACTTTTACTTTTCAAGACACATCTTGGAATATTCGTAATGATAGGGATCTGATGACAGAATAATCGCGACGGGTTGCTGGTATTATTCCAACTGTTGACCGTTTCTTGCAATTAACTAACTCATTTTGATTTATATTAACATAGGCTATTTAACTTTTCTCGCACCCCCAACGGCAACGAAGCAACGGAGTGTTAAGTGAACCCAGTCGGGAGCACGGCTAATAATTTATCAATTTAACTACGGTTGCATAAGAACCCACCAATGTTCGTGTCAACTGTATATTACAGTCTTTAGTGGAACAGTGTGTTAACCCAGGCATGTTGCATTAGAAATAAGTTCACAATCATTCACTGTTGCCTCTTATTTGCAAGTCGATAAATAGCCATATTGCGTTAATGGGGTGTGGATATATTGTAAACATTCGTAGTTTATATGGCATCTGTTCGTGATGCGATCAAGATTCGCCAGTTAGATAACATAGTTGACGAGCAGACAAGACAATGGAATAATTAGTCAGCATGCACGATTGAACCAAAAGAGAAATTAGTCAGAACATTGAATATTGGTAGAAAGGCATTTAGAATGCCTCTCAAAATCGTTCGACTACTGAGATGAGGCGAACTAGAACCGCGAGATCTTCGAGATATCGCAGAGTAGGTAATTGTATTTATTCAAGAATATTAAGTGTTATATTTATCAACTATCGTCATGGCGTATCCGTGGAGATTTCGTATTTGACTATTTTTATATGCTCGAAGCTATTGACAGATTTAACTCAATACTGCAATAGAATTAGTGGAAAATTATATAACCATGCTAAGGATTTCTTATAGTCTTCGTTATTCAACCCAATGTCTATCAAGTCGTCTCTTCCAAACAAGTGGGATCTCTCCGCTAAACTTTACTATTCTGTTGAGTAGAGTCTCGCAGTGACCCCCGCTTCCGCGCTTGAATATCAAATTCTGTCTGGCTGGCCGGTCCATTTTTCTATGTGATTCGTTTAGTTTCTGGGTTGAAGCGCGCAAACAGAGATCGTCATCGTGATACAATATATGATATTCATCTGTTTACCCCAGGTTAGTCTCGCTTCATGACCAAAAATAAAACATCCACTGACCTGATATCAATATAGCTCAGAACAATTATTAATATTGACCAAACAAATAAATGAAAAGCAAATATGTCGATCCTGGCAATGATTTCCTACGTTAAGATACTTTACAACAGCATCCACTGGCAATACCGCGATAGAATTATAACTAATTAAGAATAAACATAACATACTAGTAGACAAATAGTATTCATACAGAATGTAAGTAGCAATAATGTCTGGCATGGATTTTAGCATTAACACTTATCAATTTCAGTGAAATTAGAGAATAACATGCCAAGGCACGTTTTGGCGAACAACCTCCACAACGACCATTGTCCAAAAAAATGTTCCCAACTTTCAGGCATAATGCTTTTCAAATGGCTGGATAATATGTAGGTCCCGCTGTATTGACCTTCTCTAACACTGACCTGACTATCTGAAACTTCACTACCGGAGGCAGGAACGTTCACGGGATGACAACAACGAAAGCGATAGTTTTCTACGTCGAATATCAATTTGACAACAACATATGCGAAAAACAAAAGAGGAGTACCAATGGGTCCAACCGATGCGTCATTTTGGCAAACTCAGTTCATTTATTAAATAACTACTTGGTTACACCAAGCCGGATCCTCCTGATTCAGCAAACGTTATATTGACGATAGTATTATGTTGTGGATTTATGTGCACCAAATAAGCTTCATCCTAATATTAAAAAGTCTTGTACCGATTGCAAACATAACACATTTTCGCTAGAATTTATATGATTGACGAACAAAATTGCCCATGACAATTTCGCTTTAATGATGGGCTGTCAATGAAATCAAATTATTGTCAAACGCCTTGTAACGCACACAAAAACGGTCTATCTGTTCATCAATTTTATCTAGAATAATAAAAATATGATTGCACATGTCATTAAGGCCATCATACAAATGGTACATTCCTGTAACGATTTGATTATCTGTCGATCAAATACACATGAGGTATAGCCTCAGGGGACATTTCGTAATAAATGTCCGTAACGACAAAAAGCAAACAGGAGTTAAAAAGATCCTGATTGTGTAGCATATCTAATTTAAACGAATGCGATCGATCCATGGTGAGCACTTCAGATGCTATTGAAGAGGAATGCAATTTCTAATTCTATCAACGAACTTCCCAAATCTGAAGAATTATGTACAGCCAGTAGAAATCTGTTGTCACAGGAGAAACCTTTACAGAGTTGTTTCCCCTGTATTGCTTGCCGCGAGATCAATTATTGATGGCATACCAGCTTATATGTGTGTTCAACAATTTTAACAAAATTGGTGTCTTATCGTTACAGGATCGACGCCTAGGATTAATGAACCTGATGAGATTTGAATGATGACTCACGGAAGTAAATACGGGAGTAAATTCAACTATCATCACTGGAATCCTTCGCGAGTATATCTCCAACAACATCTATGGACTCGATTTTGCTGATCTGACGTGGAGTTAGACTACTATGTTTCCTTCTTTGGAATGCCTTTGTTATTTTACGTACAGTTCTCGAGGATTCAACAGCACACGTGTCAGCTTAGGCTATATCCTCTTCCTCTATGCTACATATCGTGATGGACAGCATCTGAATGAATGAAAATTTACATCATCGAAACAGAAACCATCATCGGTTTCTGGGACTTTGCCAATCGCCTCACGAGCTATCCTTAGAATTTCTCTGCTATCAAGGTATATTATCGTTACGTAATGAAACCTTGTTTCATGGGCAGCTCCTCAACTTCAGGATCATAGAGAAAATTACAGAATCGGTGGAAATCGGTTGAAACCTATATCATCACAAACTGGAATTTACCCTCTGAATGCTAGTTTCCAGTTCATTGGACGTTGGCCGCAGCACACGATGCATTGTTATCTCGTCTTGTTATTTTCAGTAACGCATCAGCGCTAGGTCAAGGAAATGCGTGTACATCTGATCTATTCGTACATCCCGTAAACATATTATGACAGAAGCCGAGAGTAGCGCTTTCCAGGCCATTCTTAGATTTCGCCATAAAATTTGAAGTAACGCTTTATCGTGAACAGATAATACAACTATGCCGCTCATATGTTTGTAATATAATATTGAATCTTACATTCAGAGTGAGAATAGGTTCCCGATTTACTTGGAAAATAATAAAATTACTATAATTTAACAAATGGGGAAATGAAATATACTCAGATGTGCCCCCACTCGATGACCTATTACTACTAAGTTTAACGAACATTTACCTATGGAAACAACTGATGCCAACTTGTTTCACTTCGGTAAAATTAGAAAGCCTTAATATTGATGAAACTCGTACTATATCGTTCTTTCGTATTGGCAATTGTACGGTCTACAAATTTGTTTTTATCTCAATTAGAGAATGGTCCACGCTGATGTGATAAATGTACATTATGTATATCATATGCTATAGACATCAAGTACTTAAAATGTAAGTACAAATTACAGATCATGGCGTTTCCTATTTAACTTATCCAACTGGACGGTTTGTTTCAACTTTCTGATTGGTTTGACCTCGTTTTAATCTCCATGACAAACTGTTTCGTGTCTTCTATGGCTAATGGAGATTTCTTCGTTGTTCGTGGGTGCATACTGTCAACTGGGACAGAAGCAGTCACGTTTGCTATTTGGACGAAATGTTTGTGAGATTCTTATCCGTTTAGAAAGTGAATATGAGGGCCTCGAAGGATGAAAATGTCTTCGTAATTTGAAAAAAACTAGTTCTGTGGCCAGAGAAGGTTCTGCAAGCTTTAATCGAACCTGTGCCCTCAGAACTTCAGATGAGCAGCAGTGAATGTGATCGCACCAGGCCGCCCTGTCAGCTCTTCGGGAATTTCAATCACTAAAACAATGTCATAACAAAAATAATTAAATTCTGTTCATAATTTCACCGTATGAATGAGAGAACTGGGGCTTTTGTTGGAAAATGCCAATGATCTGGCCTTCAGTGTCCCGGATAACACTGGTTGATTTATCCGGATTGAATGCAGCAAGATATGGCGACACTGTAATGGGCAACGAGCAAACCAAACGTGTGGTATTACGTTATAATTTAACCTGTTAACTGGAACGATCCAGCAGCCATAGACCCTGAATCGCAAACAGAAAATACAGAAAATACATCCTCGGTTCTGATGAGATATCACGTTTGTAGTTTGTTTTACCTTCATATCCACTACCATATCCATATCCATATTCTACCCAAAATTCAATGTAATCAATATTTTCCAGCCCTTTTCAGTTTTCTGTCGACTTCTCCCCAATGGTAAGGCCATGAAAATTCAACCACTTTTCAATCTGGACACGATGAAGAAATTGGAAGAAGAAAAATAAAAGAAAATGATTTCAAATTTACATTTATTTCACACGTTATCGGGCTTAACCCATTTGAGAAGGGAGCGTCAAATTGATGTACAAGTGTCAAACAATAGTACCCTACCATTACTTCCTGATTCTGGTAGCTACAATTTAAATTGTTAACCAAAATCCTTTCGATACTCATTTTTCATTTCATATTTCTGTATTTCTCCGTCGAATTCGACTTTATATTGGGCTAATAAGTCCGGTTGTATTGGCTGACAGTTGTAGGTCAGTTTGACGCTGCATTTGTGGTTCTTATACTCAAAGGTGAACTGCTAAGTTTTTTCGATTTGCAATCTTTTCTTTCTATGTGGCAATGCTACTGAGAAAACATCATCTGACGACTTATTTTGAATTTGAGCAGCACACAGTTTGCTCTAAATTTGCGAACATAACTCTGCTCCCGGACTTGTGTTCGAAATCGGAATGCAAAACCCCATCGCTTATCTCCCCCCCCCTCCCTCCTCGTGATTTTCCAACACAACATATGGCGCTGTTCGGGACGTCGGTTGCGCTTTACGGGAACGTCAGGAAAGTGTCGAAGTTGAGAGAAAATGTGTCGGAAACGAGAAGAGACGAATCAACCAAAAGTTTGAATACTCTTCCAGTTAGAGTACAGAAACATCCACGGAGACAACCAGAGAAAGCGATCCAAACGACAATGTGGATATGCAAACTGAACTGAGTCTCGGTCCCATATCATCATGAGCCGGTGGCATTTTCAGTTTCAATGATCAATTGCATACACATTTTGATCAGTCGCATTTTCGAGGTTGGTTTTTTAGTATATAGATCTAAAACTTTGGATTTAAAGATCGAAAAAATATCAGCTGTATTAGGTCTACCATCGCATGTTAAAGTCACATAACCTTTGGAGGTGATCAATGAGTATCAAGTGTCTATATAGCAAATGACCAGAGTCTGTTACCCAAACAAACAACTTTTTAATTTAGGCCCGACCAGCGCAACTGGAGTATGGATTCCCGTGCTATAACATTGTCTGGCACCCGGTTTTCTTCATAAATTGATTCTGTATGTAAACAAGCAGCCATAGGATGCTAAATCCCCCGCCGAAATGGCAGCAATATTTTTTAGCATTGTTGGTCTCGGGGGATATACATGAGGGAGGCAACTGCTACTTCATAGGCGTTGGATGCGGAAGGTCTTTCTGCCTTCCTAAGTTTTAAAATCAACTCGGAACGGTTGACGGAACGCTTTTTTTGCTTCTGTAATATAGTTTCCATGCAGTGAAGCATGGAAATTATGTAACCGAGAAGCGACCCCAAGTGACATCTCAAGGCATATTATCTGCAAACCAAATTTGACGAGAAGCTGAATGCATCCTCAACCTATTGTCTGGAAACCAAATTTTAAATTTGCCACCAGGTGTCGCCACCTGTAGGTGCAAGTGGGCGAAATGCAATCCCAAAGATCATCTCATGACATGGTGTATCAGCGTACGAACTTTGGGAAGAATCTGAAAAGGGGTTATTGCCCGGAAATCAAAATTAGATTTGTATGTACATGTGATGAGCAGTTGTAAAATTATTGCCAGAAACAAATTTCAGATTTTCCCACCAGGTGTTGCCACCAGTATGCAGAAGCAGGTGAAATACTATCCCAAGGCACATATCATGGCATGGTATCTGCATACCAAATTAGAGAAAAATCTGATGAGCGAAATCAAATTTAGATTTGACACAAGGTGGTGCTACCTCTAAGCACAAGTGGGCGAAACGCAATCCCAAGCGACATCATATGTCATGTTATATTCATACCAGATTTAAGAACAATCTGACCATCTATCAACATGAAAAACATTCTCAAGCCAGATTTTAGGCAAGGTACCACCACATCAAATTTGGAAAGAATCCTCAAGGTTTTCAAAAAGTTATTGTCTGGAGATGCAATTTTAACTTGGCCACAGGTGGTGCCACCCAGAAGCGGATTGGCGCGAAAAACAATTCCAAGCAAGATCCATAGATAAGGGACATATTTACCAAATACAAAAACATGGGTCTGTGCCTGATAAATTGAAACCTTTTGGGGGTTGCAATTATCCCAATATTGCAGACAACACACACATTTCAGCTTCTGCCAAGATATATTGGAGATATATATGCTCAAACACAATATATGAGGGTCGGGCGAGGGCTAGTTTGGGAGATAGAGGGTGCGGCTCGGCGCCCTGGGGATGGGGACATGCTCTTCTTGAGGGTAGTGGTAGGTGTGCTGACATGAAAGCCATAGAAAGCTCCCTGTACATGAAACAACCACACTGACAACTGCATGCCATCATCTGTCAGTCCGAAAAACCACAAGGTGGAATTCAATTCAATTCAGGAAATTGATCATATGCACAGTGTGCACCCAAACTTTAGGAACTCAGTTGTAATTAATATAGTAAGTTACACGTGTGGGCACAAATGGTTCCTGCAGAAGCTTTAGGGTAAATCATATGATGTGAGATACAATTATTTGATAGCAGAATTGAAGGAAATGTTGTCCTTCATTTAAGATGACACGAAATTTAAAAAAAAAAACGGGTTCGGTATTTCATGTTATACATCTGAAATAAAATATGGTTCGTGCAAAAGCTTTAGGGTAAATCATATGATGTGGATTACAATTATTTGATAGCAAAATTGAAGGAAATGTTGTCCTTCATTTAAGATGACACGAAATTCAAAAACCAGGGGTTCGGTACTGCGGGGATTTCCCCGCCAGTTATTTCATATTATACTTCTGAAATAAAATATGGTTCCTGCAAAAGCTTAGTGTAAATCATATGATGTGGAATAGAAGGACTGGACAGCAAATTTAAGAAAATGGTGGCCTTCATTTAAAGCGACATGAAATTCAAAACCAACAGCAAAAAGCGGAAGAAAGAAGAAAAAATGACAAACGCATTTAGGGATGCCTAATTATTAGACAAAGCATTTGGAAGTTATCGCTTGTGAAGAATTTGAATGGAAACCACGGACATGCACAGAAGATTGGAACAAGACCCAGTGGCGCCACCTTCAGGTAGATCTTGCTGAAACGCAATACCAACCCATGTCTGGTCAGAAGGAGTGTGTATGCTACATTTCGAAGGAATCCGACAAAGCTTTTGGAAGTTCTCGCCTGTGAAGAATTTGAACCGACATCCACAGACACAAAGAGAGCAAGATCCATTTTAACTAGAACGGACACGAAGAAGCGAAACTCAGTGGCGCCACCATCAGGCAAATGTTACTGAAATCCAGTACGCAACCGCGTCTTCTCACAAGGAATGCGTATGCCGAATTTCGGAAGAATCCAAGAAAGCGTTTGGAAGTTATCGCTTGTAACTGACATCCAGGGACACAAGGAAGCAAAATCCATTTTGACCCAGTGGCGCCACCTTAGGCATATGTTGCTGAAATGCGATACCGACTGGCGTCTTGTCGGATGGAATGCGTATGCCGAATTTCGGAAGAATCCAACAAAGCGTTAGGAAGTAATCATTCGAACAGACATGCACGGACATCCACGGACATCCACGGATACATAGAAGCAAGAACCATTTTAAAGTCCCCCGACCGCGTTGCGGCGGAGGGGGACAAAAAATTCTTTGCTAAAGAAATGAGAATGTTATCTAGCTGCATTTTCATGCGAAAAAAGAACAAAAAAAAACACACAACAGGACTCATTGATCAGGTGAACAAAATTGTTTATTCATATGAATCTAGGTACCGATCTTAGTTCTTGTTAGTGAGTTTTGTCGGGAAGACGCTCCTGTCAGCTTTTCGGGAATTTCAATCACTAAAAAAATGTCATAACAAAAATAATTAAATTCTGTTCATAATTCCACCGTATGAATGAGAGAACTGGGGCGTTTGTTGGAAAATGCCAATGATCTGGCCTTCAGTGTCCTGGATAACACTGGTTGATTTATCCGGATTGAACGCAGCAAGATATGGCGACACTGTAATGGGCAACGAGCAAACCAAACGTGTGGTATTACGTTATAATTTAACCTGTTAACTGGAACGATCCAGCAGCCATAGACCCTGAATCGCAAACAGAAAATACAGAAAATACATCCTCGGTTCTGATGAGATATCACGTTTGTAGTTTGTTTTACCCTCATATCCACTACCATATCCATATCCATATTCTACCCAAAATTCAATGTAATCAATATTTTCCAGCCCTTTTCAGTTTTCTGTCGACTTCTCCCCAATGGTAAGGCCATGAAAATTCAACCACTTTTCAATCTGGACACGATGAAGAAATTGGAAGAAGAAAAATAAAAGAAAATGATTTCAAATTTACATTTATTTCACACGTTATCGGGCTTAACCCATTTGAGAAGGGAGCGTCAAATTGATGTACAAGTGTCAAACAATAGTACCCTACCATTACTTCCTGATTCTGGTAGCTACAATTTAAATTGTTAACCAAAATCCTTTCGATATTCATTTTTCATTTCATATTTCTGTATTTCTCCGTCGAATTCGACTTTATATTGGGCTAATAAGTCCGGTTGTATTGGCTGACAGTTGTAGGTCAGTTTGACGCTGCATTTGTGGTTCTTATACTCAAAGGTGAACTGCTAAGTTTTTTCGATTTGCAATCTTTTCTTTCTATGTGGCAATGCTACTGAGAAAACATCATCTGACGACTTATTTTGAATTTGAGCAGCACACAGTTTGCTCTAAATTTGCGAACATAACTCTGCTCCCGGACTTGTGTTCGAAATCGGAATGCAAAACCCCATCGCTTATCTCCCCCCTCCCCCTCCTCGTGATTTTCCAACACAACATATGACGCTGTT
Source organism: Hanleya hanleyi (assembly GCA_036873755.1). Classification (NCBI taxonomy): domain Eukaryota; kingdom Metazoa; phylum Mollusca; class Polyplacophora; order Lepidopleurida; family Hanleyidae; genus Hanleya; species Hanleya hanleyi. Next base: position 45,898 of record JAVTVY010024134.1, read on the forward strand.
CGGGACGTCGGTTGCGCTTTACGGGAACGTCAGGAAAGTGTCGAAGTTGAGAGAAAATGTGTCGGAAACGAGAAGAGACGAATCAACCAAAAGTTTGAATACTCTTCCAGTTAGAGTACAGAAACATCCACGGAGACAACCAGAGAAAGCGATCCAAACGACAATGTGGATATGCAAACTGAACTGAGTCTCGGTCCCATATCATCATGAGCCGGTGGCATTTTCAGTTTCAATGATCAATTGCATACACATTTTGATCAGTCGCATTTTCGAGGTTGGTTTTTTAGTATATAGATCTAAAACTTTGGATTTAAAGATCGAAAAAATATCAGCTGTATTAGGTCTACCATCGCATGTTAAAGTCACATAACGTTTGAGGTGATCAATGAGTATCAAGTCTATAGCAAATGACCAGATTCGTTACCCAAACAAACAACTTTTTAATTTAGGCCCGACCAGCGCAACTGGAGTATGGATTCCCGTGCTATAACATTGTCTGGCACCCGGTTTTCTTCATAAATTGATTCTGTATGTAAACAAGCAGCCATAGGATGCTAAATCCCCCGCCGAAATGGCAGCAATATTTTTTAGCATTGTTGGTCTCGGGGGATATACATGAGGGAGGCAACTGCTACTTCATAGGCGTTGGATGCGGAAGGTCTTTCTGCCTTCCTAAGTTTTAAAATCAACTCGGAACGGTTGACGGAACGCTTTTTTTGCTCCTGTAATATAGTTTCCATGCAGTGAAGTATGGAAATTATGTAACCGAGAAGCGACCCCAAGTGACATCTCAAGGCATATTATCTGCAAACCAAATTTGACGAGAAGCTGAATGCATCCTCAACCTATTGTCTGGAAACCAAATTTTAAATTTGCCACCAGGTGTCGCCACCTGTAGGTGCAAGTGGGCGAAATGCAATCCCAAAGATCATCTCATGACATGGTGTATCAGCGTACGAACTTTGAGAAGAATCTGAAAAGGGGTTATTGTCCGGAAATCAAAATTAGATTTGTATGCACAAGTGATGAGCAGTTGTAAAATTATTGTCAGAAACAAATTTCAGATTTTCCCACCAGGTGTTGCCACCAGTATGCAGAAGCAGGTGAAATACTATCCCAAGGCACATATCATGGCATGGTATCTGCATACCAAATTAGAGAAAAATCTGATGAGCGAAATCAAATTTAGATTTGACACAAGGTGGTGCTACCTCTAAGCACAAGTGGGCGAAACGCAATCCCAAGCGACATCATATGTCATGTTATATTCATACCAGATTTAAGAACAATCTGACCATCTATCAACATGAAAAACATTCTCAAGCCAGATTTTAGGCAAGGTACCACCACACCAAATTTGGAAAGAATCCTCAAGGTTTTCAAAAGTTATTGTCTGGAGATGCAATTTTAACTTGGCCACAGGTGGTGCCACCCAGAAGCGGATTGGCGCGAAAAACAATTCCAAGCAAGATCCATAGACAAGGGACATATTTACCAAATACAAAAACATGGGTCTGTGCCTGATAAATTGAAACCTTTTGGGGGTTGCAATTATCCCAATATTGCAGACAACACACACATTTCAGCTTCTGCCAAGATATATTGGAGATATATATGCTCAAACACAATATATGAGGGTCGGGCGAGGGCTAGTTTGGGAGATAGAGGGTGCGGCTCGGCGCCCTGGGGATGGGGACATGCTCTTCTTGAGGGTAGTGGTAGGTGTGCTGACATGAAAGCCATAGAAAGCTCCCTGTACATGAAACAACCACACTGACAACTGCATGCCATCATCTGTCAGTCCGAAAAACCACAAGGTGGAATTCAATTCAATTCAGGAAATTGATCATATGCACAGTGTGCACCCAAACTTTAGGAACTCAGTTGTAATTAATATAGTAAGTTACACGTGTGGGCACAAATGGTTCCTGCAGAAGCTTTAGGGTAAATCATATGATGTGAGATACAATTATTTGATAGCAGAATTGAAGGAAATGTTGTCCTTCATTTAAGATGACACGAAATTTAAAAAAAAAAAAAAAAAAAAAAATACGGGTTCGGTATTTCATGTTATACATCTGAAATAAAATATGGTTCGTGCAAAAGCTTTAGGGTAAATCATGATGTGGATTACAATTATTTGATAGTCCTTCATTTAAGATGACACGAAATTCAAAAACCAGGGGTTCGGTACTGCGGGGATTTCCCCGCCAGTTATTTCATATTATTCTTCTGAAATAAAATATGGTTCCTGCAAAAGCTTAGTGTAAATCATATGATGTGGAATAGAAGGACTGGACAGCAAATTTAAGAAAATGGTGGCCTTCATTTAAAGCGACATGAAATTCAAAACCAACAGCAAAAAGCGGAAGAAAGAAGAAAAAATGACAAACGCATTTAGGGATGCCTAATTATTAGACAAAGCATTTGGAAGTTATCGCTTGTGAAGAATTTGAATGGAAACCACGGACATGCACAGAAGATTGGAACAAGACCCAGTGGCGCCACCTTCAGGTAGATCTTGCTGAAACGCAATACCAACCCATGTCTGGTCAGAAGGAGTGTGTATGCTACATTTCGAAGGAATCCGACAAAGCTTTTGGAAGTTCTCGCCTGTGAAGAATTTGAACCGACATCCACAGACACAAAGAGAGCAAGACCCATTTTAACTAGAACGGACACGAAGAAGCGAAACTCAGTGGCGCCACCATCAGGCAAATGTTACTGAAATCCAGTACGCAACCGCGTCTTCTCACAAGGAATGCGTATGCCGAATTTCGGAAGAATCCAAGAAAGCGTTTGGAAGTTATCGCTTGTAACTGACATCCAGGGACACAAGGAAGCAAAATCCATTTTGACCCAGTGGCGCCACCTTAGGCATATGTTGCTGAAATGCGATACCGACTGGCGTCTTGTCGGATGGAATGCGTATGCCGAATTTCGGAAGAATCCAACAAAGCGTTAGGAAGTAATCATTCGAACAGACATGCACGGACATCCACGGACATCCACGGATACATAGAAGCAAGAACCATTTTAAAGTCCCCCGACCGCGTTGCGGTCTTTGCTAAAGATTCTTTGCTAAAGAAATGAGAATGTTATCTAGCTGCATTTTCATGCGAAAAAAAAACAAAAAAAACACGCAACAGGACTCATTGATCAGGTGAACAAAATTGTTTATTCATATGAATCTAGGTACCGATCTTAGTTCTTGTTAGTGAGTTTTGTCGGGAAGACGCTCCTGGGGGAGAAAATACTGACCCTTTTTTGTCTTTCCCTGCATATAGAAACCAAATTATTTATAAACAACGATCATCTGTCCGTCTTTAACACACAAATCTTTCAGCAGATCTGTGGATCACCAGCAATTGATAACTGTTCTATTGTTCTTAGCTCTCATTGGCGACTGTTAAATGTATCTACCAGGAAGGCATTACCTGTGACAACGAGTCTGAGGAGTAAAGATATACAAGGCAGAGTGAAATGATATATGTCCACCGTTACTAGTTTTGAATGAAATTAGCGAAAGCATATATAGAATATTAGATTTGGAACACGATTAAAAAAGACTCAGCTACGACTCTTTCTGCGTAGTAATATTCCAGAGGGACCCCAACAAATGTGATTGAAGTGCCTTGAAATCGGTCGAATATAAGTAGAGAAGGGTCTGAAAAAATCTCAAAATCGTGCCTACCGGTAGTTTTAAATTGCAGTTTTATGCAAAGTGCCAACTTCTTCCCAGTGTTTGTTCTATTTTGATTTATTGTTAACTCCAGCACACTCTTCATGAAGTATCATATGATATCTACCCCTCTCTTTCTATAAAAACGTTAATTAGCGTCGGAAATTGCCGCAAATACGCCAAATGACGTAAAATGAAGAGTAAATTTTCTCAATTTCCCGTGGAAGACATTTTATGTGTGTTTTTTTTTGTAGTCAGCAGAGCAGGCATATGTTTGGGGAAAAAACTAGCTAATACAACTACCTTGAGGATGATGATAGTTTTCCTCGAAAGCTTGTAAAAATGTATATGGCTTAGGCCTATTTAGCACTGTCGCGTTTATTTTATGTTTAGTAAAATCACTCCACACCAGAAAACATGGTCCAGTCACGCTTGCAGTATACCGTAGGTTTAGTTTTTGTCGTTTGACGAGTAATTATATGATTGCTCTAATGTTTATTTTTTATATTTTGGATTTCTCAACTCGATATCTAGAGTCCTTCAACCGGAATGTTTAGGTCTTCTAAACTCACTGGGTCAGAGTTATCGGTCAAAATATATTTACACTGTTTACAGTTTATCACGACCACAATTATAGCATTCGGGCGCTCTTCACTTTTAATTTACCACGGCCATCTTCTGACCAACCATGGGTTGTGTTGGTTTCGAACGTGGGCTAGGCGAACCCCTTTGGCAGCTCTAATTAAGACGTCGAATAAAACTCTCCATCCGACATCAAGAACTTATGAGTTCATGGTACAATTTTTTTTGTCGTCAATGTAAATTTTTTGCCATGTAGTCTAAAAGCATACGCACAGAACATGGGCTTTCTTTCGAATACGATGCAGACAAAAATGTCCGACAACGCTTTGTACCATGAGATTGGCGTATCCGCTAATAGACCACTAATGTGTTATGCTGTGGGCCGTAGACGACAGAGTATTCCCTCGTGTTATACATACACCATTCCTAAATAGTTGGAATTATTTAGAGCCAAAAATAGCATGCTTCTTTTGAAACAAGATCAAACGATGTGACCAACGAGTTGGCTAAAATAGAACCTAATCATGTTACAAAAGGACACCAACAGATAACAATCGATAACTTGTTACCATACACTTCAGCGTGTATAATTAGTATTGTCTATTGTGAGCTGTCGGATTATAAATATAACTGTTAATATATAAATAGAGACGACGTGATGGTCCATCGGTGGGTAATGGACGGATTACCTATACTTCACCACGTTCACCGTATCAACAAGCTCAGTATAGGCGGAAATTGACTTTGCTTTGATCAGTGTGTGTGTGAGAGAGAGAGAGAGAGAGGGAGAGAGAGAGAGAGAGAGATTCGCAAACTGATTTATCCGTGAGACGCTTTCGATTAGCCAATAAATTTACATGTTATTACATATATACAAGCATAAATGACACCTACGTACATTTGAACTTAATTGCCCAGTGACAACGGGGTCGCTGCACTAAGTATTATAATGATGGACGTCGAATGTTTACTGTCTTCAATTGTAACTGTGGCAATTTTGTAAGTGTACATCATATTTAAGGTAATGATGTGAATAAATAAATCTTCCTCAACATTTCACTCGTATCTTCCTACAGTGGAAAAGACGTCTTCATTGTTCCTTTTGACGTCAGAGATGACGTCAACGAGGTCATACCACGAGTGACATGCACTGTCTGTCGTAGGCCGGAACTCCTCGAATACGGTCGATAGATTGTGTAGGCGAGCACAAACCAGTTTGTCTCCGGGATGTCGCAACACTGCAGAGAATAGAATAGAGCGTTTTGACTTGGTTAGTCGTTCCATAATAAGGTCACAAGTTCCTATGTGCTTGTGACACTGATCTACACTAATGACATTGAAATTGTTCGAATTAAAGTCATCAACAAGTAACATAGTGTAAATTGGTGAGGTATGTAAGCGGTGGTCTGGCTTCAATTAATTTCTATAATTTAGAAGTTTATCTTGAATATGACGTTAACTTCCCTAAAGTACGACAGTTACACTTCATGTATCTTGTTTTTTTTGATCGCTATTTCTTCCAGAGATTATTTATTTTTTTTCTTTAATAATGTAGAAATTATTTTCCGCATGCCAGATATATTCTCATTCAATCCTTGCGCAAATGTCCCGTTTACACAATCTCGGTTGTTTAGTGAACCATAAATGCTGGGATTCTCTATTATCACGAGCAGGTGATATCACATTTATTTGTAACATGAATGAAGAACACTTATATTGAGGAACCTATCATCAATAAGTTCTTTGTCGCCGACAACACTGAAGCGAGAATTTCTAAACTACGTTCAGCTGACTGAATCGAAAAATAAAGTCGATGATATATATTCTAATCGTTTTTCTTTAATGCATGATAGATTCATTTACTTTATGCTTAGTGAGTAGAGTACAAAAGTACAAAAACTATTTCTATACGGTGAATATGGTATTTATATTGCGAATGTTCGCCAGATGCTCGCTCATATCCCACGATTTCCAAGGCACGAAAAGGCCTTATGGGCGATTTTTTCTATTACATGTCGCCCTGTTACTGTACGCAGTTATGCTGCATATAAAGTGATATCCGTCTTGAAATGTTATTTACTTTAGGAGATGCCGAATTTCTCAACACTAGTAGCTATGTGTAATTTGGCAACACTTTTCACCAACAGCATATATATATCTCTCAACGGGTACAAGCTATACACTCCTTTCCGTAGGCCTATATCTGCTCTTTACGAATTCGACTACATGCAGAAATTATTGAAAATGATTATTTCAAGGCCCATTCCATCTGAATCACCAAACGCTATATAGATGATGCCATTATCTCTGTTTTATGTGGCGCCGTAAATGATATATTTCCACATTCAACCGAAAGTCCAAGTAAAATATCAAATTTAGATATATAATTCTATGAAGACCTGTACTCATATGTCGACTCTACGACAAAAGCCACTATTACAGTTTTGACATTGTCCGCTGTCTCTACCAGAAAGGGAACGCATTGTTGTAACTTTGTGGCAGAGCGCTCACCTCGTAAGCCGTAGGTCAAGTCATACCATCGAAAACGTGGAACTAGTATCTCCCTCGCTTGAAAAGATAGATGAAGGACTTGCTGGCCGTGTCAGAATAATGGGACTCGGTAGTCATGATATGACTGAAAGATTGTTGAAAGCGACGTTCAATTTCGATCCATTCAGTCACTCTCTAGATGCAATATAACTTCCAAGAGCGGCCTGCATATACGTATCTCGTATGTTAGCTTTTGCTAAATTCTGTGAATGCTATACCACCAAGCTCCTTGACGCAAAGTGTTTCAACATTTGGTGATAAATAGTAAAGTGCCATCGTCGTGTGCAACAATCGTTGAAGCTAAGCAACGAAGGGGCTAAGCGGCATTGATTAGTTTATCTGTGATAATACCAAATTAGCCCACGTATAACATCTATTGGGTGATATCTTTCATTTTAAAAACGAGTTGGACTACTGATAAACTATCTTGCCAATCCTTGACATTAAATCGAAGTTGTCTCCCTTACATTGGAGAGCACACATTGCGTTTGTAGTCATGTCCTTACTGTGCATTGATTCCGGCAGCCAAAGGGGCGAACCTTGCGCTGGAGGTCCCACAATAGGTTTTAATGGTATTTACATCTATGCACCATGCCGATAACGAAACTGAAGGGTGCCCACTTGGCACCCTTGAGTATTTTGATAAAACACCTTGTTTCCATGGTAACCATAGTACAAAAGAACTGATATTTTACGAATGTGAATAATTACACAATAATTACACGACTGGGTCGTCACTTTATGACCAGAAAATTTGGAAAGCGACGCTAAATTCCTTCTCACTCTAAATGAGTGTCAGGGTGTTTGACCTTTGCGACAATAGCTTAGTCCAATATATATTTAGTTCCTGTTCTCAACATTATGATCATGAGATCGAATGGCGAAATGAAATGTCACTGATTCATAGCTGATTTTGTTTTCAAACCCCACGATTCAAAGTATATGTTTATAATGATCCTTTTGCGATAAATTAGGATAGAATAAAAATATGGCTACATGTACATGGGAAGGCAGAATCATATTTGGTATAAAGTGACTCATATTTGGGTCTTTCATAAAAGAATAAATCCTGAAATATATTTGTACAAGTATAAATAAAATTCATATTCAAAGCAAGCTGTTGTCCATTTCTTTCTAGGTTTGAAGTAGGGTCCATGTAGATCCAAGTAAATTGACACACGCAGTCAACGTCACATCTTCGGCGAAAAGATATTTGCTTAAAACAAATTTAAAGCAAACTGTGGTCCATTTCTTTCTAGATTTGAATTAGGGTCCATCTAGATCCAAGTACCTTGACATACAGAGTCAAGGTTACATCTTCATCGAAAGATATTTCCTTAAAAGATGTTCATTTTTGTCAAGATTATTGCGATTACTTTAACTGAATTGATAGGATATCTGAAATGGTTTGCTGTTCATTCTATCACTTGAAAAGTCCAAATTCAGTTTTTAGATATAAACACGCACAGTTTATAAATCAATTGATTTTTTGTTATAAACACAGACACGAGACATTTAGGAAAAAAAAATCCGAGAGGTATAACTGCATGGTTCTTAAACGGAAATGAAATAATATCAATATATTCGAGATTCCAAAATATCTGGCACGGGGTGAGACGGGGGAATATGATCTTCCCCATGGGGTTTTAGCACTAAGAAACATTAAGAGATCTTTTAGGCTATATAGCTTATCAGGTTGTGGTCAACTAGAGTCTACTGGCAAAGGTCTCAGAGAAAAGTATCATGTGTAAATTCAAGATGGAGATCAACTGGGTGTGATTTTTATTTTATTTGGGAGCTAAAACTGCCCCAAAATATTTTACTTCATATCACATAATTATTATACAATTTATTCCTCAAAAAACTGCATAAATGAAAAATTAGAAAAATCAGTTAAAAAAATCGGCAAAAAATATATTTTTCTGAAATAATGACGTCACTGTGACATCTTTAATGCGGCCACCCTGGATATTTTTGTATTTACAGGAAGAGCTTGACTCCTAGATATAGTGTGGCAAGTTTTATCGCTCTAAACTTAGGGATATCGAAACTATTTAGGTATTGATGATATTATTCACATTCCTAAATATACCAGTTATTTGTAGTATGGCTGCCATGGAAACAAGGTGTTACATCAAAATGCCCAACGATGTCAAGTAGGCACCCTTCGGTTTCGTTATCGGCATGGTCCATAGATAGAAAAACCATTAAAACTTATTTTGGGACCTCTAGCTCAAGGTTCGACCAAAAATTTCCGTTTGGCTGCCGGATTATTTGGCAACATTTAGACATATAGCCAGCTTTCGCCATTCAGAACACTCCGTATGAGCTACGTTTGATTAAAAGCTGAGAAAAGCGTTTTATCAACATAAAATGAAATTAACCTACATCTACCTAAGGATGTAAGTTTAAATGTTATTTTGGCTTATATGATGCAAGCCTATATTATTCATAATTGAAGACAAGTATTATTAGAAGATTTGCAAGGACAAACTAAAACATTGATCAACCAAGTATCATTATTATATACTCGCAAGTAAACCCTTCCCACCTTTGCATTCTGGTATCTAGAATCTTTACTCAAAAATTCAAGCAGAAATTACTTCTTGAACAATTTGAACTTTTAAGGGTTGTCAATAATGTTTAATGTAAAGTGGTACGAAATGGCAAGGTCATACAGAAGGCAACTTTCAGAGGGAAAAATGTTGTGTTGTTGCTGTTGTGCCCATATACGCTCTGTGGATCATTGGGGAGAAAAAAATCATGAATCTCTAATTCTGGAATGCTGATGACGGAGTATAAAATTCAGTCAAAAAACCAAATGGCATTGCACTGTATTTAATATCGTCCATAAACGATGAGAAACAATGATATAAGATCCTATGTACTTGTGACACTGATCTACACTAATGACATTGAAATTGTTCGAATACAAGTCATCAACAAGTAACATAGTGTAAATTGGTGAGGTATGTAAGCGGTGGTCTGGCTTCAATTAATTTCTATAATTTAGAAGTTTATCTTGAATATGACGTTAACTTCCCTAAAGTACGACAGTTACACTTCATGTAGCTTCTTTCTTTTGATCGCTATTTCTTCCAGAGATTATTTATTTATTTTCTTTAATAACGTAGAAATTATTTTCCGCATGCCAGATATATTCTCATTCAATCCTTGCGCAAATGTCCCGTTTACACAATCTCGGTTGTTTAGTGAACCATAAATGCTGGGATTCTCTATTATCACGAACAGGTGATATCACATTTATTTGTAACATGAATGAAGAACACTTATATTGAGGAGCCTATCATCAATACGTTCTTTGTTGCCGACAACACTGAAGCGAGAATTTCTAAACTACGTTCAGCTGACTGAATCGAAACATAAAGTCGATGATATATATTCTAATCGTTTTTCTTTAATGCATGATAGATTCATTTACTTTATGCTTAGTGAGTAGAGTAAAAAGGTACAAAAACTATTTCTATACGGTGAATATGGTATTTATATTGCGAATGTTGCCAGATGCTCGCTCATATCCCACGATTTCCAAGGCACGAGAAGGCCTTATGTGCGATTTTTTCTATTACATATCGCCCTGTTACTGTACGCAGTTATGCTGCATATAAAGTGATATCCGTCTTGAAATGTTATTTACTTTAGGAGATGCCGGATTTCTCAACACTAGTAGCTATGTGTAATTTGGCAACACTTTTCACCAACAGCATATATATATCTCTCAAGGGTACAAGCTATACACTCCTTTCCGTAGGCCTATATCTGCTCTTTACGAATTCGACTACATGCAGAAATTATTGAAAATGATTATTTCAAGGCCCTTTCCTTCTGAATCACCAAACGCTATATAGATGATGCCATTATCTCTGTTTTATGTGGCGCCGTAAATGATATATTTCCACATTCAACCGAAAGTCCAAGTAAAATATCAAATTTAGATATAATTCTATGAAGACCTGTACTCATATGTCGACTCTACGACAAAAGCCACTATTACAGTTTTGACATTGTCCGCTGTCTCTACCAGAAAGGGAACGCATTGTTGTAACTTTGTGGCAGAGCGCTCACCTCGTAAGCCGTAGGTCAAGTCATACCATCGAAAACGTGGAATTAGTATCTCCCTCGCTTGGAAAGATAGATGAAGGACTTGCTGGCCGTGTCAAAATAATGTGACTCGGTAGTCATGATATGACTGAAAGATTGTTGAAAGCGACGTTCAATTTCGATCCATTCAGTCACTCTCTAGATGCAATATAACTTCCAAGAGCGGCCTGCATATACGTATCTCGTATGTTAGCTTTTGCTAAATTCTGTGAATGCTATACCACCAAGCTCCTTGACGCAAAGTGTTTCAACATTTGGTGATAAATAGTAAAGTGCCATCGTCGTGTGCAACAATCGTTGAAGCTAAGCAACGAAGGGGCTAAGCGGCATTGATTAGTTTATCTGTGATAATACCAAATTAGCCCACGTATAACATCTATTGAGTGATATCTTTCATTTTAAAAACGAGTTGGACTACTGATAAACTATCTTGCCAATCCTTGACATTCAATCGAAGTTGTCCCCCTTACATTGGAGAGCACACACTGCGTTTGCAGTCTTGTCCTTATTGTGCATTGATTCCGGCAGCGAACCTTGTGCTGGAGGTCCCACAATAGGTTTTAATGGTATTTACATCTATGCACCATGCCGATAACGAAACTGAAGGATGCCCGCTTGGCACCCTTGGCCATTTTGATAAAACACCTTGTTTCCATGGTAACCATAGTACAAAAGAACTGATATTTTACGAATGTGAATAATTACACAATAATTACACGACTGGGTCGGCACTTTATGACCAGAAAATTTTGAAAGCAACGCTAAATTCCTTTTCACTCTAAATGAGTGTCAGGGTGTTTGACCTTTGCGACAATAGCTTAGTCCAATATACATTTAGTTCTTGTTCTCAACATTATGATCATGAGATCGAATGGCGAAATGAAATGTCACTGATTCATAGCTGATTTTGTTTTCAAACCCCACGATTCAAAGCATATGTTTATAATGACCCTTTTGCGATAAATTAGGATAGAATAAAAATATGGCTACATGTACATGGGAAGGCAGAATCACATTTGGTATAAAGTGACTCATATTTGGGTCTTTCATAAAAGAATAAATCCAGAAATATATTTGTACAAGTATAAATAAAATTCATATTCAAAGCAAGCTGTTGTCCATTTCTTTTTTGTTTGAAGTAGGATTCGTGTAGACCCAAGTAACTTGACACACGCAGTCAATGTCACATCTTCGTCGAAAAGTTATTTCCTTAAAACAAATTTAAAGCAAATTGTGGCCCATTTCTTTCTAGATTTGAATTAGGGTCCATCTAGATCCAAGTACCTTGACATACAGAGTCAAGGTTACATCTTCATCGAAAGATATTTCCTTAAAAGATGTTCATTTTTGTCAAGATTATTGTGATTACTTTATCTGAAATGGTTTGCTGTTCATTCTATCACTTGAAAAGTCCAAATTCAGTTTTTAGATATAAACACGCACAGTTTATAAATCAATTGATTTTTTGTTATAAACACAAACAGACACGAGACATTTAGGAAAAAAAAATCCGAGAGGTATAACTGCATGGTTCTTAAACGGAACTGAAATGATATAAATATATTCGAGATTCCAAAATATCTGGCACGGGGTGAGACGGGGGAATATGATCTTCCCCATGGGGTTTTAGCACTAAGAAACTAAGAGATCTTTTAGGCTATATAGCTTATCAGGTTGTGGTCAACTAGAGTCTACTGGCAAAGGTCTCAGAGAAAAGTATCATGTGTAAATTCAAGATGGAGATCAACTGGGTGTGATTTTTATTTTATTTGGGGGCTAAAACTGCCCCAAAATATTTGACTTCATATCACATAATTATTTTACAATTTATTCCTCAAAAAACTGCATAAATAAAAAATTCGAAAAATCAGTTAAAAAATTCGGCAAAAATATATTTTTCTGAAATAATGACGTCACTGTGACGTCTTTAATGCGGCCACCCTAGATATTTTTGCATTTACAGGAAGAGCTTGACTCCTAGATATAGTGTGGCAAGTTTTATCGCTCTAAACTTAGGGATAACGAAACTATTTAGGTATTGATGACATTATTCACATTCCTAAATATACCAGCTATTTGTAGTATGGTTGCCATGGTGTTACATCAAAATGCCCAAGGGTGTCAAGTAGGCATCCTTCGGTTTCGTTATCGGCATGGTCCATAGATAGAAAAGCCATTAAAACTTATTTTGGGACCTCTAGCGCAAGGTTCGACCAAAAATTTCCGTTTGGCTGCTGGATTATTTGGCAACATTTAGACATATAGCCAGCTTTCGCCATTCAGAACACTCCGTATGAGCTACGTTTGATTAAAAGCTGAGAAAAGCGTTTTATCAACATAAAATGAAATTAACCTACATCTACCTAAGGATGTAAGTTTAAATGTTATTTAGGCTTACATGATGCAAGCCTATATTATTCATAATTGAAGACAAGTATTATTAGAAGATTTGTAAGGACAAACTAAAACATTGATCAACCAAGTATCATTGTTATATACTCGCAAGTAAACCCTTCCCACCTTTGCATTCTGGTACCTAGAATCTTTACTAAAAAATTCAAGCAGAAATTATTTCTTGAACAATTTGAACTTTTAAGGGTTGTCAATAATGTTTAATGTAAAGTGGTACGAAATGGCAAGGTCATACAGAAGGCAGCTTTCAGAGGGAAAAATGTTGTGTTGTTGCTGTTGTGCCCATATACGCTCTGTGGATCATTGGAAAAAAAAAATCATGAATCTCTAATTCTGGAATGCTGATGACGGACTATATAATTCAGTCAAAAAATCAAATGACATTGCACTGTATTTAATATCGTCCATAAACGATGAGAAACAATGATATAAGAAATATTGAAAACAATATTTTTCTTTCGTTATTCACGATTCTAATGAAACGAAAACGTGTATTGTCGCAGAACCGACATCCACTAGGAAATGATCAATGTCGATCGCCGGGCATTCAGTGGCCGTGTTCGTACAGAAATCGAAATATTGACACCACTGCTCTAAACGTCAATTATCAGCGCTTTCTTACGTTGTGTTCAAAACTATTCGGACCACAACGTTTATCCCCAAAATTTATTCAAAAATCATACAATCGAATCACCATAACTTCCATCGTGAGATGATTTGCTGAACCTGCGGAGCAGTATTGTTTGGATTCACTTCATTTTGGTAACACTCGGTCCTTGGCGGGACGAAAAATAGCTATGTGTATCAAACAGGGACCTGGGAAGGAGCGAGTTGTCCAAATCAAATAAAACAGCAGCTCCGAGAAGGAACACGACACAGGACCATGTAACAAACACAACAATTGGATGAGCCAACAAAAGGAATCTGTCTGTTGTCTTGTTGTTGTCCACATATATAGCTATTTTCACCAAATGTCGACTATAAAATATGGGCTTAGTATTGGTCATTGGAGTGCTTCGATGGATGAAAAATCCGTAAGTTCGCCACAGTTCTCAGATGGAAACCCACTTTCCAAATGTCTTCTCCAGGTGTTGTGCTTACTTCTTCGGTGGAATTTTCTCAGGTAATTGGATTTGTCTACGAACTGAATTCCCGGCGTCCAACTTAGGTCTGTTCCTAGTGGATATCGGTTCTGGGAAGATACACGTTTTCGGGGGGTTTGTACATCTCGAAGCGTGACAAAAGTACTTCGATCATAGTGAATATGTTCTACATTACTCTTAGTCGTTTCCTTCTCTGCATTTATAAAGAATTAACACTGCACGGCCATTATTGAAAAATATATTTTATATTCCTTTCAAATCAACAAATTCCAGAATTTGCAGAGATTTTTACCTTTCGCTTCGTTCTTTTTAGATTTCATTTTTGTTCTCCCCCAATGATCCATTGAACCTGTGGTTGTGCCTACCTCGGCTAAATGTTGTGTATGATGTCATCTTACGTGTATGCAAAAAACAAGTTATATTTGGATGACATAGAGGGCAGACTAATCCAGAAACAATTAATCTTTATCTCATAAGCAATTCTACCTAGACGTTTAGATTTGTTTTATCACGCATTCTACATTGCTGCCCCTGCGATTGAAATGCGGCACTCCTTCGAGTACTAATTTTCGGCAATTGGTTTTCCATATTGTACCACTCAAAAAAATTCCGACGGGAAGGTATTAATGTTTGGGATGGAATATTTGAAAGATACCTTCTCCAGGCTCTAAACGCCCATGCATGTACGCACACACTCACGCAAGCCTCCAAACCTGATTGAACACGCAACCCCTTCATGAAACTTATGTTTACTGCACCGTCCTCCTTCTAGATCGGTCAAATGCACACGCCCACTACTTATCGGTTTCACTCTGCTTATGTATTGATTCAGCTTGAACTACCTGGTAAGATAAATTCGTAGGGTTGTTTTGAATGTCCCGATCCACTCTATTTCATGTTCTTGAAGTTCAGTATCTGTGAATAGGCATTTTTTTGGACCGAATATTTATAGCGTAATTTTCAACAGCAACTAATGCAAAAACTCGTGTAATCAAGTTTTGGGGTGCTAAAATGGATCCCCTGTTGGTGTTAACGAATGAACACATACAACTGCAGTAGTATGACTGTAGTCAATTGGATTTCAAATAATTTGTTGAACGTTATGTATGGGAAATTCCTTATATGCATTATTTCATCACGGTTAGGTCGCTGTTCTGTATTTTCTTTTCAAATCTTGCAGCTGTTCATGTGGAGATTATAAAGTATCCACACGGCCCCTAGCATCGGCTTAAGCGAAATTAGATACGCTAGATCGGGAGCCGTGATGACAGATCAGCTCATACCGATCATCTGATGTTAATGTATGAGCATCTTGGATGTCGGATGGAGAACACGCCTCAACATGGGGTAACCTGATAAATGCAAGAATACACAAAGAAACTAACCTGTAATGCCCCACGTCGTACGGCTTAAATTTCCCACCAAAACAATAAACCTACATATATTTGTCGAGTGGCATGTACAGAGAGCGGACCTCGGGGAATAACAGCCCACCAACCGGATCCTGCCATATACAGGTATAAATTGGAACGATATGCAAGAAGTGGGAAAAAGTTTGGTGACTAAAAAGCAACCATATGACACTACAGGAAAGCGACGTTCCGTGAGAGAACATTGTGATGTTTTGCTGTCATCACTGTAACGTATTAAGGCTTCAGTATCGTAACAGGCTTCAAACGTACGATTTTTTTCTCAAAATATTGAAAAAGTAATTGTTCCTACAGAAAATCAGCTCTTGAAAATGAGTGCTCAGACAAGACGTCTACAAATACCCACACTGGGTTAGCCGGTAAGCACTGCAGGTGATCCAAGCATCTAAAACTTCGTGATCAATTGATCAAGCAAAAAAAATTCTTCTGTCTTTTAACCCTATCTGGCCTGTGCTTTTTGGTACCTACCTGCGTTAATTATTCTCCAACCCATACCTTCACGTCACAGTGTCGCCTTTTTTTAAAAAAGACATTTTTGGTAGATTTTTCTGTCGATTTTCTCATTTATGTAATAGCTCCGCAAAAATTGCATGATAAATGAGTAAATATAAATATAAAAATAGATATTATGTGAAATAAAATGTTTTTTGTCCACCTTTCCTCGCAAAAACGCAGTAATTTTGAAATTCTACCACATTTTTGGTAACCTACATGGCCTCCATTTTAAATTTAACCATGATCCGCTGCTCGGGGTTATGCAAATAGGTTCAAAAAACCCCAGTATGATAAAATACAAAGTAACAGATTGTCAGCTCTCACTTTTGTGTCGTTCCGGAGAAAGTTTGGTAGGGGTTTGTCATATAATGCCCCCTTCCTCCCTAGGCCCGGTAGGGTTAAACAATAAATTGGTTATATGTCGCTTAAAAAATAAGAAATACTGGTCATGAATTGAAGAAAATTCCTCCCTGGTAGAATTTTGGTCGTTTACTCCGTAATGTTCCCTCCCCCCCACCACGTTTTTCAGATCGACCTTCTAATAACTATTATATTATCTTGCGTAAATTCATGAAATTTCGACACCACGTTGTACATATGTAAAATTGATTAGGCCTGCTTCATTTTTTCTAAGTTTGCCTCCCACGAAAGATATCTCTGATTTAGTTATCGGATTTGTTGTCGTAAAGTCATTTCCAAGATGAAAATTTAAAATATGAGGCACTTAATTCTGTCTAAAAGGTATATCAAATGAATTTAATCGTTCAAATATTTTGATGAATACTTATTAGTGAGGACAGATTAAATATTCCTTTCTATTTTCGTTCAAATAATTCAGCTGTGTTCATCAGAAGAACAAACAATTCTGATTCTCTGAATATCATTGAGCAAAAACTGATAAGGTATCGAAAATCTTATCGCTACTGGAACCTTATATCGATGGTAATGAAGCGAGCATAGATGTCATACAATGTAACTAGTTAATTTAATAAACGGATCCAATCATGAAAGCTTGTCGGCATTATTGAAATTGGTGACCGCTTCTGAGTTGCAAGAAACAGCCGACAGCGAAAGAAAAAGTTTGAAAAAAGAATAAACTGTCAACATCTTCACATGGCTCTTAAATGCGCATTTCAAAATAATGGTCTTTGGATTATGGACGCGAATATCAGACGATGTGCTAATGTATTAAACTTTATTAAAGATCTTGTGTAAATTCGGTGTCCTGTGTAAATTCGCTGTTTTGTCCATGGTACTGACTTTCAGAACGTTGATAACATCGTTTGCGGAGCTTCTGTCGAGACTTCTCTCAGTCACTTGTAGTAATTCGCTGTGACAAACATTGCTCCTCTGCTAGCCCTATTTGATCCTATGTATAACTTGTTCAGGGATGGGGTTTACTGAACAGAGAGAAGTGCAGAACGATTGTACAGACAGATACTGAGTGTGTTTGTCATCCGAGGGGATTATCAGCTTCAATCGGTGAAACATCAGTAAGTGCTTCAATTTAGTTATGATCACGTTTCGAATGTGTTTGGTCAACGCACAAACCGTGGTCATATGCATAATATGAAAACATGATTAAAACGGACTAATGCGCGCACATAAGCGAGCAATGGATGCTTTAAGAGATTGTCCAATGCGGACTCACACCGTGGCCTTTTGAAATACTGCTAACAGTAAGTGATTTTGTAAATATTATCATATTCTATTGACGACACCAAATAACCAAAGGCATTAGGTTTTTGTGATTGACAGTGTGTATGGTGATCCTCTACATGGTCCTGTATCAGAATTGCACATATATCGTGAAGTATGAATAGTGTGAAGAGGTAATCGATGCGACTAAAGGTATGGACCACACACAGAGAATAGTGCCCAGGGAAGTTGGGACAACTATGGCGTATATGTGGGTTGTTTCCGTGATTTATAGTTATCCTTACGTCACCAAAGAATGCTGTCATATCGTTTCTTAGTTTCTGTGTTCAAGCACTAGTAAGAACAGAAGCCGTCAGTTCACCTGTTAGCCGGATTAGCTCAGAGGACACGAAACAAGAAAATACCAGTAGTTATTTCAGATCTAGTAAATTTCATTGCTTAATGTGGAAAGCAAAATATGCGAAAAGTTTGAGGTGAGTGAACCACCATGGCTGCCATTTTGGATTCAAGCATGACGTTTTGTGAGTGTCATTCAAATAGATACAAAATTACCCAATATGATTAGCTATACTTAAATTTTCCCCTGTGTTGAGCAGAAGAGTTCACGAACATGATGAAGGGAAGCCCTCCTCCGGTTACAATATTAAAAGAATGGATTCATTATAGATATGATAGACAAAAAGCCCAACTGAAGAACTTTAATTTTACGGAAATGGGGGAGACAAATCTAGCCCTACAAAAGTGATTTCCAAAAGGAATTCCTCTCGCAGTAGATATCGCTCACAATATAATAAAATAGATAAAATTAATAAAGAAACTGTTACGTTTGACCTGGGGGCATCAAAGTCAACGGGTAGATAGCTATTATCCATTCAAATCTTCAAACAAAATTTGCAGTGAATTGAATCAATAGTGTTCAAATTATCGTGCTAAAAATAGAATAAGACACACGCAGGAACACCCACACGGAGATATGAATGAAATACGTCCATCTAGTCCGTCTAGTCCGTCTAGTCTGTCATTCAATATTCAGCGCCGTCCAGTAAAGAATATCCGCGTCAAAGACCTAATTCATATAATAGCATTAACACTAAATAAAAAGAATAAATCATAGTTTACAAAAAATAGGCTAGTTTCCTGCAAGAGATAAGCGGTGAGCAGTTTTCAATGATGCCGAAAAGACATCATGATGTTACAACAATATCAGATCCGTATCGCTTCTCGGTATTCTCGATCCATACGATTTTCGTTGTAAAGTCGTTATCTAGAATATGATGTATCTCAGTGACGCTTTGATTCTGTCTGTTCATATTAACACCATCAGGGTCTTGTGATACATGCGTGCATACGGCTCCTGACCCTGGGTTAGACGGAATTAGACATAAGTCACGAAACGTAATGCCATAGGTCTTGCACGCTACGCTCGTATTTTGCTATCAGCATACTTTGAGTGGATGCGCTTGGTGGTATGGACCAGTTTTATATATTTCTGCAATAATCTTTTGTGACGTTCATTGAAATCATCACTATTAACACAGGATCTTGAAAATGCTACTAGGAGAGATATGTATATGCCATATGCAGGTCTTACCGGAATATTATGGTCCAGATAGGGATAGTTTACGATGTAGAAATTGTGATCAACTCGTTTTTCGCAAAGTCGACAAGAGAGAAGTCCCGCTTCATTTTTATAGAGATATATCTACATATGCTGTGCTCTTGAAGTCATCTGTAGTTTCCTTCAAATCCATTGAAGGTGGATGTGTATCCTTCACTGCGTCATTTATATAGCGATTATCATCGGCGAGAAGATCGTCTTTTTAGCGTTTGGTGAATGAGAAGGAATGGGCTTTGAATGGATCGGTTTTTGAAAGCGCCTGCATATAGTCCTTTTCATGAGAGAACAGATAATACTCAACCAAAATCCATTCAACTGAACCATAAGCCTTCTCACGAATAGAAAATATGTCTTTGCGTTTTTTTCTGATTAGCGACATGGGATATCGGATTATTGTCATTTGTAGTATGTTTTACCATGTGATTTGTTTTATCTTAGGAGCAGATTAGGCAGTTGAGATACATAGCGCCAAATCTGCGACTGTACTTCGCTACCAGCGTGATCGGGCGTTGATATAAGGCGATAGGTAATCGAGTTCAAGTGATCATGACTTCCCAATGAAAAAGACAAAAACCGAGAAAGAGAGAGAGAGAGAGAGAGAATCGAGGTGAACGGATGGGAAAGGGGAATGCATTTAATCTACCGTAACCTGCATATTTCCACCATAACTGTACGCACACGCTGCTCCTTCAGAACATATATTTGTAATTCGAGAAGAAAATATATAAGCTGTAGAAGATATACTGGATTGTGTTAGTCAGAAGGCACCATCGGTTACACGATATGGTGAACATTCTATCTCATTAAAATAAAGATAGAGCAAATCCTTCTGGTTCCCGCATCAGTTCGCATAGAAAACATTTTTGTGAAATTTAACCGAAAATGAATGACAACCCATCGACGTCACAAGATGGAGTGCTGCATATGCATTTACGAGCAATTATGAACAATAACCAGCCTTTCCAGGACTTTCAAGCTGATAAGGAATACCATTTTTATAGACAATCAGTTTCTATGCCACCGAGATAGGTAACCACTGCATCAATGTCCTATGATCATCGTTTATATACACTGTAAAGAAAGGTTGAAATAAAATAACATAAGATAATTTCTTTATTGTCAGTGTTCAGAACAACAAACATTAGCTCACGCGGACCTATTATTACCGACATATCCCCGGTTGGTGTTGTTTATATCACCCCCGATTACTGAATTTAGTTCGGATAATGTTTTGATGAATACAAAGCAAATTTCAATTATAGATAATTATTGATCACTTTTCGTAAAGGTTATATGTCGGTCACATATTTCCCTGCAGCAAGGCAATTCTAATTATGTCTCCCCCAACTATGTTGGGGGGAGACATCTGGTGTTTGTGCTGTCTGTCTGTCTGTCTGGATGTCTGGATGGATGTCTGTCCGTCCCCTTGCTTTGTCTGCAAGATATCTCGAGAACTACTGGATAGAATTTCACCAAACTTGGATGGAAGCTTCATTGGGATAGCCCCCTCATTTGATTAGGTTTTGGTGTATGTGCGTGCATTCATCCGTGTCCGGTGTCCGTCCGTCCGTCCATCTACTTGTACATGTATATACAGGCCTTGTCTGCAAGATATCTTGAGAACTACTGGACGGAATTTCACCCCACTTGGATGGAAGCTTTAGTGGGATAGCCCCCTCATTTGATTAGATTTTGGTGTGTGTGCGTGCATTCATCCATGTCCGGTGTCCGTCCGTCCGTCCGTCCATCTACTTGTACATGTATATACAGGGCTTGTCTGCAAGATATCTGGAGAACTACTGGGTGGAATTTCACCAAACTTGGATGGAAGCTTCATTGGGATAGCCCCCTCATTTGATTAGGTTTTGGTGTATGTGGGTTCATTCATCCGTGTCCGGTGTCCGTCCGTCCGTCCATCTACTTATACATGTATATACAGGGCTTGTCTGCAAGATATCTGGAGAACTACTAGATGGAATTTCACCAAACTTGGATGAAAGCTTCATTGGGATAGCCCCTCATTTGACTAGGTTTTGGTTTGTGTGCATGCGTTCATCCGTGTCCGGTGTCCGTCCGTCCGTCCATCTACTTGTACATGTATATACAGGCCTTGTCTGCAAGATATCTTGAGAACTACTGAACGGAATTTCACCACACTTGGATGGAAGCTTCAGTGGGATAGCCCCCCTCATTTGATTATGTTTTGGTGTGTGTGCGTGCATTCGTCCATGTCCGGTGTCTGTCCGTCCGTCCATCTACTTGTACATGTATATACAGGGCTTGTCTGCAAGATATCTGGAGAACTACTGGACAGAATTTCACCAAACTTGGATGGAAGCTTCATTGGGATAGCCCCCTCATTTGATTAGGTTTTGGTGTATGTGCGTGCATTCATCCGTGTCCGGTGTCCGTCTGTCCATCCATCTACTTGTACATGTATGTACAGGCCTTGTCTGCAAGATATCTTGAGAACTACTGGACGGAATCTCACTCCCCTTGGATAGAAGCTATAGTGGGATAGCCCCCTCATTTGATTAGGTTTTGGTGTGTGTGCGTGCATTCATCCATGTCCGGTGTCCGTCCGTCCGTCTACTTGTACATGTATATACAGGGCTTGTCTGCAAGATATCTGGAGAACTACTGAACAGAATTTCACCAAACTTGGATGGAAGCTTCATTAGGATAGCCCCCTCATTTGACTAGGTTTTGGTGTGTGTGCCTGCATTCGTCCGGTGTCCGTCCGTCCGTCCATCTGCTTGTACATGTATATACAGGCTTTGTCTGCAAGATACCTTGAGAACTATTGGATGGAATTTCACCAAACTTGGATGGAAGCTTCATTGGGATAGCCCCCGCATTTGATCAGGTTTTAGTGTATGTGTGCATGCATTCATCCGTGTCCGATGTCCGTCCAACCGTTCATCTACTTGTACATGTATATACAATGAAAATCGCTTCTTTGTAATTAATATTTTTAGATACGCAGCTCTGTTTAAGATACTTATTGCTACATTCATTTTATAGCACTTTCCCTTAAATTATGTGCCCATTCAAGGCAAGGTGGGAGGTTGGGGGAGACGTATGTTTTTGCCCAAAAAAACAACCAGCATAGGCTTCATGCCGGAGCGGCAACTCAAGGGTCAAAGCGGAACCTCTAGTTTTGTTTATTTTTAAACTTGTCAGTTTCGCTTGACTAGGTCATATATCCCGGTGAGTTGGTTGTGTAAGAAGACGTCTGTCCTAACGTATCATGTAATACTTTTGCGTTGATTGGTTAAATCTGATGTAGCTGTAAAGTTATTTTCCTGCCAGAAGTTCTCCGAACGGCCTTGACATAGGACGGAGATCAGTTCCAGTTGGGAGAATCGGAGTGGTGATTATTCCATCCCCAAAAATAATCCAGTATTTCGGTAATACAATGAATACATGTCGCGTGAATTGTAATAAACGTTCACTTTTATGAATTTCTAGGGACTATACATAATTTTACATGTAGGTGTCCAAAATAGTGATGATGATGAAAGTTCCGATGAATACGGATATTCAATGTAGCCGATGGTGAATTTGCTAAGGTCATTTTAAACGTGGAGCGGTGACGGCAGTTAGACTCTGAATGTATAGAGCAATAAAGGAACAATATGTGTAATTTCTGGAAATGAGTAGCGCAACAGAAATGATAAACGTTCATGTGTAAGACGCCCAGTACTTCCTGGAGAGTAATTTGTATTCGTACTGGTTAGATTCGTGTATAACACGTCCATGGACGAGGGAATATGATACTTACTTTTGAATGAAGTTGCAATATTTGAATCTCGAAAGGCCCCCTTTTAAACTTTTACCACTCCGACCATTACAAATCACGTAATTTCAGTGAGATTGGGTGGACTGCCAAATATCTTACAAGCGCTGTCGCATGAGTAAGGCCACACTGTTCTCAGTCAGCGTTTCACATTAATCTGGCGAGAAAAATTGAAACTTCATTAATCTAAAAAGACGTTGATTCGTCGATGGCAGATCGTTACATGTTGATAGTGTTAATATTTACACCAGCTATGTATATATTATATCACGACGTGTACCATTAATAACATAATATCATCCGACAATAATGCGACATCTTCGAAGTCGATTCTGAAATTTGGCAACACAATATATCAGCAGCATATAGGTATTCCAATGGGTAGTAATTGTGCACCCCTGTTGGCTGACTTGCATCTGTTCTCTTATGAATATGACTATATGCAGGCGCTTTCAAAAACCGATCCATTCAAATCCCGTTCCTTCTCATTCACCAAACGCTATATAGACGATCTTCTAGCTGTGGATAATCGCTATATAAATGACACAGTGAAGAATATATATCCACCTTCACTGGATTTGAAGGAAACTATGGATAACCCTACAGGCACATCATATTTAGATCTATATCTCTACAAAAATGAAGCGGGCATTCTCTCTCGTCGACTTTATGACAAAAGAGATGATTACAATTTCGACATCATAAATTATCCCTTTCTGTACAGTAATATTCCAGTGGGACCTGCATATGGCGTATACATATCTCGCCTAGTAGCATTTGCTAGATCCTGTGTTAAATGTGACGATTTTAATCAACGTCACAAAACATTGTTGCAGAAACTTATAAAACAGGGCTATTCCACCAAGCGCCCCCACTCACAGTTTCTCAAATTTGGCGATACGTAACGTGCAAGATCTATGGCGTTACGTTTCGTAGCTTGTGCTTAATTCCGCTTAACCCGGGGCTAGGGGCCGTATGAACCCATGTACTGCAAGATCCTCATGGTGCTCATATGAACAGTCACAATCAAAGCATGACTGAGATACATCGTTCTCTAGATAACGACTTTACAACGATTATTATGGATTAAGAATACTGATCAGCGATACGGATTTTATATTTTAGGAACATCATGATGTCTTGTCGGCATCATTGAAAACTGTTGACGGCTTCTCTCTTGCAGGAAACTAGCCTATGTTTATGTATACTATGATTGTCTTTTTGAATTTGGTGCTAATGCTGTTATATGAATATGAAATAGGCCGATTATGGACGCGGATATTCTTTAATCGACGACGGCTGAATTATGAATGACGGACTAGACGCTTGTATCCTACTTCTACCAACTTGATCCTCGAGTAATGTCGAGATTTCATCAGCATCAATGTCTGTGAAATGTCGACACAGTGTGATTACATTCACCGATTCGCCCATCTTGTTTTCCGTCGAGATGTTTGGAGCAACATCTACAACCGGCGGGAAGCAACACACCTTGCCGCAAAAAATCCAATCGAGCCGAGCCTGGAATCAACAGATATTTTGCGCATTCGGCCTTTTTCTTTCTTCGCTTGCACACACCGATCATACCATCGTCTTATTTATATAGCCTCATCTTTATATAGCCTGATACAGAATCGTATGTTTCAAGCGTCATATAGAGCTTACTGTGAACAATTCAGATATAAGTTACATTTATAAACTACCACTTGAGTACAATATTCCTTGCTTTATTTGCAGGTAAATTGGTTCTTTTCATGCTGAGCTACTTTTATAACGGTACACATATTCGTAAATGCACAGAAAAAGAATATCTTCAAAATCCATATTAGTTTTCTAGTAGTGGCTACTATATTTATGTAAATAATAACTGTTCTTTCTCGTGCTCTGAATCTGCATCGAAGTGGGGGACGGGAGTGATAATAAATTATGACAAGAAAAAATACGGTTAGCCCTTTATGGGATTCGAACCCGATCGAGACATGCAAGAAGTTCAAAAAGTGCAAGTCTTATCCATTACACTACGGCACAATGCGACAGCCGTGCTATGCAGAATTATCTCATTTAATGTTTAGCGCTCCACGTGAAATAAAACATCTAATAAAGTTTTAATTAGCATATGAAGCCAGTCGAGAACCAAAATCATCTTTGGACAACTTTTTGGTATTGACTCAACGAATATTTTTTTGTAAAGTTTTGGTTCTCGACTTGCTTCATATGTTTATAGAGAAAGCAAGGTTATTTTACCCCAAAACAGACGATTTTGCACGAAAACACGTCTTCAATGGGTTGGTATTCAAGAACGCTAAGACCTACTGCCTGACAATTACTCTAAACATACAAGATAATATTCTTTAAGCTAACGGATTTTTTTTTTCTTATGCGATATTTCATTTTGGCACTCCAAACCGCACCTCATGGGGCCAAATCCTCATCAAACCGCGCCAGGTCCTTTGAAATAACTGTTATTGTACTTCTTTATTATCTGGATTCGAATAGGATTTCAAATTTTTGGAACTTGTTTTGAGTCTTAAATTAACCAGACTGACATATTGGCAAATATAGTATCACAATGACATGAACCTGTTCCAAACTACAAAGTAAATATGGCGGAGAGCTATGTTCTCGCAATTTGATTGTAGTAAATATAGGTAACTCACACACTGGGAATTCCGGTGACGATACAACTGCAGATTGGCTATATCACGAAAGAAAATTTGTCGTTTCGTTCACACAGGATACTTGGTATTCATATAAAATGCGCTTTGAAGACCTTGTAAGATTCTGCTGGTGGACGTTTCGTCCCCGATGCTTGCCCAGCGCAAAATCATTGTGATTGTAGATTTGTGACTTTTAAACCTGGTGGAAAATGAAGCGCTTGGTCGGCGTCGGGTCTCACAGGTATTTTTTCTGAATACCAACTTGCATTAAATAAATAGTCCCTCGTTTAGGCTGTTGTTACTATCTAGTGGTCGCATATTTCATTATTTTCCAACGGATTACTTGATAGGGCTATTACATCATCGCTCTGAAATATGTGTATCCAATACCTCTCAAACCGGTGGTAGAGGCCGTGTGCTCACGTCATTCAAGATGGCCACATGAGCAGCTACAACAAAAGCGTGGCTCGGATACAAATCATGACTGAGATCACTTGTGATGTTTATAGAAATATGCGGTCAGTATAGATGTCTGTGGGGTCGTATGACTTTGTGTCAGTGCGCCGGCATCGTTTTCCACCACCTTTCGTTGCGTTTAATTGTATTGTCGCTTTTTTTATCTTGATTCGTTGCCGAAAGTTGATATTTTCGGATTTGAGGTCTCGTTTATTATTGAGCTTTCACTCAATTGAACAGGAAAGTTGAATACATATATATATGAGAAGTTGTAACACTTTTTGGGCTGTATGTAGCTTGTTTCATTTAATTTGTTACCTAGCTTTCTTGTCGTATGAACATTGCCGGCAATTGATTGACATATACACCTGATATGACTGGTCCACGTGCTGGAATTTCGAGTAGCGATGACGTAACTCCCAGCTTTTGTTAAACCTTGCTTTGGTTGCTGCCTACATCAGGAGATCGAAACATTTCTCCATCACGTCTGGCTGATGAAAATTTCTCTTCCTTTTTCTCTTTCTCTACGCATTTAGCATCGAATTTGCGATTATGTCATATTTTCCCCTTTACGAGGAAATGAAATCTCGTCTAGTCCATCATTCGATATTCAGCCGTCGTCCATAATCCGATGACCTAATTCATATAATAACATTAGCACCATGTATACATAAGAATTTGGACTGCTGAGAGAAAAATACAGATCACACATCAGGCTATTTATACAGATCGTTCTATTGATGGTGAGAGAGTAGCATGTGCTACTATCTTTAGTTCCAAAACTAAAACCAGTCGACTACCAGGTAAAAGTTCGATATTCACTGCAGAAGCAAAAGCTATATTGTCGGCTTGGAAGGTATTGGGTCCACTCAAAGGAAAAAATATGTCGTATGCTCAGATTCACTGTCATGCCTTCAAGCGATTAAAAGTGGAACTCATCTTGAATATTATACAATTGCTGTAGATTTGATCAACAGATCGATATTGTGTTTTGTTGGTTGCCTAGTAACGTTGGCATCAAAGGTAATAATGAGGCTGATAGAATGGCTAAGGCAGCCCTAGATAATGAGGTTAATCATGTTGGAATCCCATATAGCGATTTCAGACCCTCTATCTTGAATACGTAGAATTTTGTTTGATCGTCGCTATATAGCTGAAATATTGCTGAACGTCCATGTTGGACCTCAATTTTCTCTCTCCTTCTCTCTCTCTCTCTCTAAATTAAAAGGATAAAGCATAGTTTTCATAGAACTAGGCTAATTTCCTGCATAACAGAAGCGGTCAACAGTTTTCAATGATGTCAGCAAGACATCATGATGTTCCAAAATATCAAATCCGTATCGCTGATCAATATTCTTAATCCATATGATATACGTTGTAAAGTCGTTATCTAGAGTATGATGTATCTCAGTCACGCTTTGATTGGAATGTTCAGATGAACGCTATGAGGTTCTTGAAATATATAGGTTCATACGGCCCCTAGCCCCGCGTTAAGCGGAATTAGACACAAGTTTCGAAACGTACCGCCATAGATCTTGTACGTTTGCTTGTATTTTGCTATCAGCATGCGATATGTATCGCCATATTTGAGAAAATTCGAGTGGAGGCGCTTGACGATATAGCCCTGTTTTACAAGTTTCTGCAATAATGTTTTGTGACGTTGATTAAAATCGTTACATTTAACCCAGGATCTAGCAAATGCTACTAAGCGAGATATGTGAACGTCATATGCAGGTCCCTCTGGTATATTGCTGTCCAGATAGGGATAGTTGACGATGTCGAAATTGTAATCATCTCTTTTGTCGTAAAGTCGACGAGAGAGAAGTACCGCTTCTGTTTTTATAGAGATATAGGTCTAAATAAGATGTGCCGCTAGGGCCATTTGTAGTTTCATTGAAATCCAGTGAAGGTGGATATATTTATATTTACACCCTGGATCATTCGTCTTATGTTGTGCCGAAGCCATTCACGCTGTCGTAGTATTCTGACATGAAAAATGAAAACAGAAGTTAGTTAGGAAATCAGTCTCCAGATCATTCTGTCCTTTTCGGCAGAGAGGAAACATGCCCGAACAGATAAAACGGCTGACCCTGAAATAACCAGACAACATCGATTGCATAATCATCGTGAAAAAGCGAATTAAAATAGGATTGTGAACAATCGCAAGATTTGACAATGACTGAACTTGCAATACGTGCACGGTATCTGACAATTTCTCTAATTAATAACCAATAGGTTGGTGTACAACGTTTTGTTCGATTGGTGGATAATTTCTACATTGTATTGTCTGATTGGAATATTTATATTATATGAATTTAATTTATTTGATAAAAAGAATGTCACACACATTTTTGTCTTCCAACAAATCTAGTTCATGTTTTTAATTCGTACATGCCTGTGACTATGGAAACAATAGAACGTTGCTCATTTTCTTGACAAGATTTTCTTAGGATATTTAACGAATTAGTTAATCCCATGAATGCATGCTTTTTCACAGATTTTAGTGAAGTTCATTGTTTCTGTATTTGAAGCAGTTTAACATCCGTGTTTTCAAGTTGCTGTCACTCCAATAAATACGAGTACTTGTCAAATATGAATGTAATTATTTTGTTAATGTCTGTAGTATTTTCTTGTAAGATCACAATATTTCGTTACATACTTGCATAACTAACGATGTTATGAGATGGTTAAAAAAATTGTTGCGAATGCTGACAGGGGCTCTTTAAAGACAATGTCGTTCATTCTCTCAACTTCTCTCCTTTATATAGAATGGATCCTTAAAAAACGAAGCTGTTTTCGGATTCTATCAATGATATATTTATCGAAAGATCATTCACAAGTAAAAAATGTTACTTGTATAGTCATGTCAAAATGCTACAAATTTATTTTGTGTTCTTCATGTAAATATCCCTTTTCTTGAGATTCTTTTTACTTTATCCAGTGAAATTTATTTGAAATAAATAATGTATGGTCATGGAATGTGACGATACGAAAATGGTTGGCAACTTATAGCCAAGGAGCAAGACCCAGGGGGAAAGGGGGCCCCGACGGCTGGATTATGAATGACGGACTAGACGCTTGTAATTTCTCAACCCACACCACATACAATGTCTGTTTGCATATTCTGTTACACCAACCTCCCTGGAGCATTTCTAGGGTGGGTGTCACTTCGAATTGTGGTATAAGTGTTTTTCTTCAGGCCATTTTGTATGGTGGGAGTCAAACCAAGTGTTCACATCAATATGAAAACAAGGTTGAGAAGTGGGTTTATTTAAACGGCTGTATCTTCCTAACTGTTTTCTCAAATTTGACATGATATGCATGGATGAATGACGAGATTACACTACATATATCTATGAGTTGCTACGAGTGGGGTAATATTCAGATTGCTTACACAGAATCCAAATAATGTTGAGGGATCCGTTCTCAGTAATTCTCCAATGAAAATTTGACGTCGAAGTATCAAAATGTCCGTTGCACAAATACACAATAAACAGACGACCACTGGGTCGTATTGATGTTCTTCCAGCGTATGTAATTCAATTCCATATAACGTGGCTTCTTGGGGTGGGGGGCTCTGTGGGCAATCGCGCTCAATACTGCAACATCATTGATATGCCCTAGCCCTTCTGATATACCTCAATTTTTACAGCTCTAGCCACATTACTTATTGTAGTGACGAAGATAATAAACAACGAAATACTTGATTACATGTGATATTTGGACTATCACAAGCTATTAAAGATACAAAAATTTATTTCTTAATCCAAGCAAGTTTAGTCTTCAAAGTGGTACATGTGCAAACCATAGGTTTCTAGGATAAGTTCTTTGCCAATGCGGTCTGGCTATTTATATTTAACAGGCAAACTGTCTCAAGATCATAAATAATAATTTTTCTACAGAGAACGGCACAAAAATTATGCATTCAAGAGAGAAATACAAAGCCACAAACACATTTTTCGATTTGCCAGGTGAAATTCGTCGTTCACGTGAACCGGAAGAAGAACTCGTCTACCTTATTTCAATCATCCTGTCAGCAATTTCATACTTCCACAGTTTTAAGACTTCACTCATCCGGTTGTAGGCGGACGTTTGCAGTCCTTCTGGAGGAGTTGGGAGCTCATTACAGAAGACAAGTAGGTCATCAGATCGCTCAGAGAGGGGTTTTCCTTCACCTTCCTCGAGTACCCGAAGTTCATCACCAGGCCCAAACCATCACGCCTCCCAGTTCGTTCAGAACATCACTATATCTTACTAGAATCCGTAACGACCTTGGTGGAAAAAGGCACAGTTCGAGAGCTACCTACGGAAGAAGAAAGTGCGGGGTTCTACAGCCCAGTCTTCTTAGGACCAAAGAAGGGAACAGACAAACTTCGCACGATCACCCACCTGAGGCGGCTCAACGAGACTATGGCACCACCACCGTGGTTCAAGATGACATCGGTACCATCACTACGGTCCCGCCTACAACCGGGAGATTGGATAGTCTCCATCGACCTGCAGGACGCCTATCTTCATGTTCCTATTCATCAACTTCATCGGCGTTACCTGCTTTTCATCATTGCCGAGAGACGATTCGAGACAATTCAGGTTCTACCGTTTGGCGTCTCGATCGCTCCTTGGTGTTTCACCCGAATCACGTCACCAGTCATGACATTCTTCCATCTCAGGGGAATCAACATAGAATCATAAATCAACGACATTTTCATCAAGGAGTCCGAGATGCCAGTACTCAAATCTCATATACAGTTCATCATACAAGTCCTCAAGCATCTGGGATTCATTCCGAATCCGGAGAAGTCGGAACTGGAACCGACTCAGCGACGCCAGTACATCTGGGCGGTTTTCGACACTCGAAGACAGATAGTTCTACCACCCGAGGACCGTTGGATAAAGATAGAGTATCTTATCTCAAGATTTTTATCTTCCCGGTCACTACACTTGCGTCTCTGTCAATGCCTCCTCGGGCTCCTAACTTCTACCCAGGACCTAACACAGTTCGGCCGGATCCAGGTTCGCCCGTTACAGTTTCACCTACAGCCGTACTACAGTCGTCCCTTCCTAGAATGGTAGCATTCCAGGGAGAACGTGATGCCCGGGATCCCGCTTCAGCGACCACGACTGAAGAAGCACATATTCACCGACGTGTCGTTGACAGCTAGGTTGGAGAGCCCATCTAGGCCAGCATCAGATATCCGGCTGAAGGACCCCACAGCAGGCCAAGAAGCACATCAACATTCTGGAGATGTCTGCGGTAAATTTGGCCGTTCGCCATTGGAGTTCGCAGCTGCGCAGCACGTCAGTACTGATTGCGAACGACAACACTACGGTGGTCAGCTACATCAACAAATTGGGGGAACAAGATCCCAATCTCTGTTCCAAGAGACGTGGGCCCTATTTCAATGGGCACAGTATCAGCGATGTGATATCACAGCACCACATGTTCCAGGTCACTTGAATATCATCGCCGACAGCCTTTCCAGACCGGACAAGGTACTACAGACGGAATGGCATCTTCACACAGAGGCATTCCGACAGTTAGCGTCGATTTGGGAACGACCGTTGGTGGATTTGTTCGCAACGTGGCAGTGCGATGAAACAACGCCCAAATCCCGACCTTCGTTGGCGGCGGCAAACAGTTCATCGACTTCACAATTATACCAGTCGAAGTGGGCCTACTACTGCACTTGGTGCGAGACCAGGGAACTCGATCACGACACTGGCTCTGTTCCTGTAGTAGCCGACTTCCTGTTACACCTCCACCAGGACAGGAAGTTACAACCAAGTACTATATTACGCCCACCGTTTGAGCCTTTGCATTCGACAACCATCAAGGCCTTATGCCACAAGACTTCCTTCCTGACGGCATTCGCTCTGGCTACAAGAATATCGGAACTTCATGCACTGGATCGGGGTTCCTTGACATGGACAGCAGATTGGTCTAGGGTATCCTTCCGCCCGATCCCGGAGTTCATCGTAAAGAACGAATCTACTCGACAGGGTCCGTGTGCGCAAAGACTCTACCAGACTCCTTCATTAACGGGGTTCGTGGGCCCACTGGAAGAGGACCGATTTCTGTGTCCAGTCAGAGCGTTACGCCACTATATTCAGAGGACAGATCCGTCCAGAGGCACGAGATGACTCTTGTTTCTATCATTACAGCCAGATGCATCAGCTGACATCACTAAGAATACAATTGCGGCCTGGCTGAAGAGTTAAGGCAATTCACTGGACGTACCAATTAGCCATCGAAGCTCCACCTCTTCTGTCTAGGGCATTGTCGCATGAAGTGAGAGGCATTGCTACATCTTGGCCACTTTGGAAAAACGTATCATTGAATGACATTGTCGATGCGTGTGCTTGAACTTCCAATTCAACATTCGCCGACTTCTATCTTAGGGACATGTGCGTGCAGACAGATAGGATGACTACGTTGGGCCCAGTAATAGCAGCCCAACGCGTAGTCCATTAATCCTATCAACAAAGAAGGTGGGGGGGGGGGCACCGAAAGCGAGCGAGCAAGATCCTGACACCTCGGTAACCATGAGCAAGCTTACCATGCCAGAGACGAAGGGACCTCAAGGACTTGATGGCATCTGATTATCTGGCGAAAAGTAAACGGAAGATTGGTCGGTACAATACGCCACCATTTCACCGTATTACTTCTAATTTCCGTGAGCCCCCTACGCCCCTATACGACATGGGAATTATCAGGATATTACTGGGCATACAAGATCTAAAACAATCAGGACAAGGGCGTGCTCCGCACAATCCAACAACGAGACTGCAAGGCCGGCTTCCCATCCTCCTCCGTTGGAAGTCTGGCATACATTGATAGCCGGTGAAGATTTGTGCAATAAATATGAAACATTTAAAAATAATGTTGGTATTTATTATTAAATCAATCCTGTTATCAATCTTAATTTGCCAAACCCGTCCTCCCCACTCGCTACGGCCTTGATACAAAACACGTCTAATATGTATGCACCAATCTCTTCTCTGTACACCCATGCATCGTATAATAAATTTAATGAAGTAGTTCAAAAGATGCAATCGATTAAAGCAACCCACCCTCTATCCCATTCTCCCATTGATGAAAAAACTTTATTTGACCCTCACCATACAAAATGGCCTGTAGAAAAAATGCTGTACATAAAACTGTTCAGGAGAGGTTTCCGTAACGTAATATGCAATCAGACCTTGTATGTGATATGGGTTGAGGACGACTCGTGTTTAAGGCCTATACAGGAAATAGCTCCCTGGCTATTAGAACGGTTCTCTTGAACTTCATTGTGTTGGTGGATATGTTTCGACAATTCGCTATCCTCAAAGCATTTTCAAATAAATGTTCTACCAATTCACTATGCACATTGGGAACATCAGCGTGATGTAAAATCGTATTAAGACATATTTGCTGAATATTTTGATACGTTGGATAACGAGGCCCTAGATTTAAAATATCTACGTTAAACAAAACATACACTAAATGTCTTTACATGACATCAGCTTCTGAGGAAGTAAAGTGGATTGAAAAGGAGCCTGCTAAATCCAAACATCCATGCAAGGGCAATATCTGTGATTTGGTCAGTGGTTACATGTTAAGATTAAACAAGACAAGATAACTTCTTCATTGTCAGAGTGAGGCTAACAATCATCAGCGCACGTGGCACTATTATTACCGACATTTCATAACCATATTTGTGTTATTGGTGTAGCATAGCGATTATAGATGCGAAAAATGGATTATGTTTTCCTAGTGCATGTAGAATTGGCTCGGCGATAACGACATATGGAACGTTAATCACTATCGTTTTCGTATATAGTTTCGTATAGAGTTATTGAAAGTCTTTATTTATAGGCTTAAAATTAGAACGCTTACGGTGATTTAGATCTCGTGAAAAGAAGTCAAGACAAGTTCTTCACAGGACAATTGAGATCCGTACATGTGCAGTTAGCAAGGCAGTCGATATTTATATATCTTTGTCGATTGGTGAATATTTTGGTACCAAGAAAAGATAATGTTTGTCAGGGACAAATCTTCTTGACGTCAAAACGCCTTTATCATAATCATAAAATCGTAGAAATGTTTCTTAAGAGACTATCAGTTCACGACACCGGTATCAATCAACAAACATCGTCGATGAAATTTAATTAATTATAGCACATCTAAGGGAAGACCCACCAAAATCGATAAATATTTGTACGGATGTTTCACGCCTTTTGTTATATATGTGAATGAATCGTCCTTAGAAGCTGACTATCTTTAGAAACCCATCCGTAAGTGGCGTGAAAAGCAATTCAAAAACGCAAAAATTCGCTATTATTCTACTCATCAATATTTCAGTCTATCTCTCCAAAAATCGCATCCGACTTCATCACATGTGCCCGAAGGAAGCAAAAAGCGAAAGTGTGCTTTCTTGTCGTTTTCTAAATTAAATCGAAAATCGAGTTCAAGAATAGCGATATAGTATAGTGCAACTTTAAACGCAGAAGGTTAACTGGTTCTGACAACGCTGACTGTCCGCATAAACGTCTGTAAATCAGAAGGTCGTCCAAATCGATTGACCATGCAGACACAGCAGAAGCGCCCACTGTAACTACTCGAATGAGACTATTTAAACATTTGAGCGAACGGATGGATAATTATGGAAGGCCAACCCGGCCAAACTTGCGTTGAGCAGTTAGCAATGTGTTGAAATTGCAATTTTGTTGTATGCAATTAAAACAATTGTGAAAATGAACCAAGAAATGATTAAACATTATTAAACACTAACACGGTCGGTTCACTGTTATTGATTTCAGTAACGAAACATTCAAATTGGCTTTTTGTTACTAAATTTGATAAGGTTATTGGCTTTGGTACTTGACTGGACTGAGATATCCCGCCTAGTATCATTCGCTATAAAGAGCATACATTCTCAGTTTCTCTACCTTTGGTATAATTATCATGTGCCGTATGATAATAACGGTCGTGAGGATCGATCGCGAATGACCGAACTTTATGCATGTTAATGGGGATTCAACATGCATGGTGTGCTGGATGGTTGAAATTGATGAAACTATTTCCTTGCTTTAATATTCGCATCTAACCCGTTTACACAAGTGAGTCAACACTTTGCATCACGCGTTGTAAGCGGAGCTGGAATCGACACCATCTCAATATAATAGATTAAAGTTAATCTATTCGTTGCCCGCTAGCAGACCTGTCTCTCATCGGTGGATAGTGTGGCCTGATACTTTCAAATACGGCATCTGTATTGGCTCCCTTAAGAATACCGTATATCTGTCATTTTCACAGAGCCGCATGACTTATCGGTTTGAAGAAATAAATCAAGACGGCGAATTCACACCATTTTGATGGAGGGCAATTCCCAATACTCTTGTTGTGACCATTTGTAACAGTTGCCAGAGGTACTACAAGCGATATATAACAAATGGGCGCCTACGAACGCGATGGAAAAGCTTTCAAATTAATACATTAACATGGAATTCCACTACCGAATCAATATCATAAGAAGGTGAAAAAATATTAACCTACGTTAATCTTTCATGATCGAAGACAGTTGGTAGAGTAAACAAAGTATGAAAAATCGTAAAGGGATTGTGCTAGCCTCGGAAACTAGGAAATGGCGATATTGATATCATATTCGTTGCAATTCGTTGTATAATGCTGTCATTACGATTTAGCGAGATTTATATACTAATTGGGTCGATAAAAACACCATATTCTGTCCGTGGAACATCATAGAGTGTATAGTGTTCCTGTATTACGATATTGTCCCTGGATACTTCAGTTCTTCAAACTACTGCTCATGGTAATAGTATTTCATGGAAATCGACTTGGATAAATTTTCATACCAATATAAACGCGGGTGATGACAGTCTAAACTATTATTGCGATTATTAGTGCAAACATTCCTTGTAGACGGGGAAAGGCGGGAGCGATCTATCGCATACCGGGTTTCAAACCTGTATTTGCATCTAAATATTCAATATAATGATGCTAGTATCATTGAAAAACAGAAAGTTGTACAATATAAATTTGGCGGAGATTTTATTTCAGTCAAATTTCGCTTCACTACTCTTCTTGTATTAACTTGATTAGTTAAAAGTTAAATTTTCCATTAGAAAATTTGCAATGACTGGACGATGTATTTTGCTGATATAATTATATACCATTTGACAACGGTCGCTTTGGGATTCCCAATAATTGCTATTTGAAGAAGTAGTTTTGCTAGAAAAAACCGCCACAGAACTGAAGCGTATCACCACTAGGGAATGAATACAAACGGCAACATGGAATATAGTCGCCCCTCGATGTCAAAGCCATCGCAACTTAGCTGAAGATGGAAACAAGGGGGGGTTGGAACGAGGAATGTGTTTGCAATTAGGCTTCAATATCCACGAAGAAAAAATGTGTAAATGACCTTCTTACTCTTCTGATGCAGAATATATTTCTTCCATGGACTTTGCGTGAGTAGTATATGCAATCATATAATTACTATCTGTCACGAATTTCTCGTCAATCTGAATGCTTCAATATGCTATTATGGATTATAATTAGATAATAGGGCCTTTTAACTCAAAACTAAAACCTGTCGAGTTCCAGGCAAAAGTTCGATTTTCAGTGCCGGAGCCAAAGCTCTATTGGTAGCTTTAGAAGGTCTATTGGGTCTACTCTAGGAGGAAAATAGGTCATATTCCCAGATTCAATGTCATGCCTTCAAGCGATTGAGAGTGAAACTTCAACTCACCCCACCATTTTGAACATTCTACAATTATATGATCGTAGATTTCATCAACAGACTGATGTTGTGTTTTGCTGGTTTTGTTGGTGGCATCAAAGGAAATACTGAAGCTGATGAGCTGGCTAAGGCAGCCCTAGTTAATGAGGTTGATCCTGTTGGAATCCCATATAGCGATTTCAGACCCTCTATCTGTGCTTGTGTGAGAAAGCTGTTTCAGTCCTTATGGCATGCTGTGGGTAATAAGTTCACGAGTTAAGGAAACTCTTGAGTAGCCACGAACATTTGCTAAAAAAAGGAGCCAGTCCCAAGGTGTATTCCATGCCACGAAGATCTTACATATTCTGATCGACTGTATCAGGTCCATTCTCACGGTGCGATCTGTAGTAACAACTTGTAGCATAAAATTTCAGTCGCATGCTACAAGTCGTATGAAATAGGGCAGGTCCTATTTCATGCGATTAGTTGCATGCTTACAAATCAGGGGATTCCCCCACCGAGCTGTTACTACAAATCGCATCGTGAGAATGGGCCTATAGACTTTAAGATTCTAAGAGATTCTTTTTATCAAGCAGCTACTTTAAAAGATCTTTTAGTCGGGCAAAAGAAGACTGTATTTTAGGTTCTTTGAAAGAATCAGTTTGTTGCAAATGTTTAAATGTATGTGCATGTCTTTTGGTGTGTTATGTTGATTACTTCTGGATTGCTGGGTTGTTGACTTGTGTTGAAAGCTCTAGTTCGATTGCGTTATGATTATAGTTATGACATGAAATTGAAATCCGCATCATGTGCTATTTCGTGAAAGAAGGGTCTAAATTAGTCATTCAAACACACATTTCGATGCAAAGGACGCTCTGGACCTAGACGCCATTTAGCCTGATGATGTGCTGTGGCATTATATCTCATATACCGAGCGACGTTCCGTGAGAGAACTTTGTGATGTTTTGCTGTCATCACTGAAAAGAATTAAGGTTTCAGTATCGTAACAGGCTTTAAACGTACGAAACAATTTTTTTTCTTCAAAATATTGAAAAAGTATTCGATCATACAGAAAAGCAACTTTTGACAATGAATAATTAGGCAAGACGTCTGCAGGTATCTATACCTGTTAGCCGGTGAGCACTGCATACGATCCAAGCATCTAACACATGGTGATCAATTGATCAAGTAATAAACAATCTGTTAACCTTATATGGCCTGGGTTTTTGGGAGCTGTCTAGGCCTGGGATGCCGTTTCTGTTCTCCTATTATTGTTCTTACCCCTTGAGCTAGAGGGATGAAGCTTACCAAACCATACCCTTGGGTCAAGCTCTAAAAAACTGTAAACTAATTCAAGATGGCCGCTATGATGACGTCATATTTAAAAAGGCATTGTTTTGTTGATTTTTCGGTCAGATTGCTCGAATTTTTTATTTATATCATTTCTCCGCAAAAACTGCATGATAAATTAGTAAATATTTATCCGATGTGAAATAAAATAGTTTTTTCCACTTCTCCTCGCGGGAAAGCAGCAATTTTGAAGAAAAACGACGAAAACACATCTTTTCTGGTACCCACATTACCACCATTTAGACTGTACCCGTGATTCTCTGCACGAGGGGTTATGCAAATAGGCTCAAAATTTTTATTATTATTATTACTATAGCACAGAAAGTTATATATCGCTTAACTTGTTGGAAAAAACACCGATCATGAACAGTAGAAATCGCTTCACGGTAGAACTTTGCTCATTTTCTCCGTAATATTTTTCCCCACGTTTTTCAGATTGACCTTTTTATGCTATTTTGCGTAAAATCATGAAATTTCGACACCACGTTGTACATATGTAAAACTAAATAGGCCTGCCTTATCTGTTCTAAGTTTGCCTCCGTCTTGGAGATATCTCTGATTTAGCTTTTGGATTTTTCTTCGAATTATGAACTTTGAACTGTCATAAAATCATTTTCAGGATGAAGATTTAAAAGAGGAGGCACTTAATTTTGTTTCAAGGGTATATCACATAAATCTAAAAGTTCAAATATTTTGATGAATAATTTAGAAGTTATTAGCGAGAACATATGAAGACTAACTATTCCTTTCTATTTTCGTTCATATAATTCAGCTGCACTAATCAGAAGAGCAAAATTATGATACCCTGTATAAATAGTATTCATAAAATGTATGTCTTATTAATGAGTTTACTTAATGCAATTAAATTGAGCAAAAAACTGATAAGCGTCCAAATATCTGATCGCTATGTATACTGGAACATTAAATCGTTGATAATAAAGCGAGCATACATGACATACGATGTCATTAGTGAATTCAGTAAACTGAGCCAATCAAGACAAAATCATAAAACCTTGTCGAAATCAATGAAATTGGTGACCGCTTCTTATTTGCATGGAACTGGCGAAATAAAAGGAAGAAGTGTGAAAAATGTATAAACTCACAACATCTTCACATAGCTCTTAAATGCGCATTTACAAATGCTGGTCTTTCGATTATGGACTCGAAAAGTCAACGACGTGCTAATGTATTAAACTTGAGATCCTGTGTAAAGTCATTGTCCTGTGTAAATTCGATGTTTTACCCATAGTACTGACTTTCAGTAGTTTGATAACATCGTTTGCAGAGCTCCTGTGGAGAAATGTCGCAGTCACTTGAAGCTATTCTCTCTGACAAACATTGCTCTTGTGCTAGCCCTAGTCCCTGCGTATAGCTGGTTCAGGGATGGGGTCTACTGAACATAGAGAAGGGCAGTACGATTGTACAAACATATATTGTGTGTTTGTCATCTGAGGGGATTATCAGCTTCAATCGGTGAAACGTCGAAAAGTGCTCCAATTTAGTTATGATCACGCTTCGAAAGCTTGATGCTGTGATCCATCATGGCTGACTTTTTGAATTTAAACATGATGCTTTATGAGTGTCATGCGAATAAAGACAAAATGACCTAATATAATTAGCTATACTTAAATTTATTCCTTGTGTTGAGCAGAACAGTTCACGAAGAGAATCCCTCCTCCGGCTACAATATCAGAAGAATGGATTCATTACAGACATAATAGACAAAAGTTCAACTAAAGAACTTTAATTTTACGAAAATTGGGGAGACAAATCTAGCCCCATAAAAGTGATTTCCTAAAGGAATTTCTCTAGCAGAACTTTAGTAGTAGACATAGCTCACAATATATTAAAGTAATTTAGATAAAATTAATAAAGAAACTGTTATCTTTGACCTAGTGACCTCAAAATCAACAAACAGAGAGTAATTAATCAATTAAATCTTCAAACAAAATTTGCTTAGAATTGAATCAATAGTTTTCAAACTATCGTGCAAGCAATAAAATGAGACACACACAGGAACGCCCACGCGGATATATGGATGAAATACAAGCGTCTAGTCCGTCATTCAATATTCAGCCATGTCCTTGAAAGAATTTCCGCGTCAAAGACTTAATTCATATAAAACAAGACATCATGATGTTCCAAAAATATCAGATCCGTATCGCTGATCGGTATTTCTAATCCATATGATTTTCTTTGTAAAGTCGTTATTTAGAATATGACGTATCTCAGTCACGCTTTGATTCTGCCTGTTCATATTAACACCGTGAGGATCTTGTAATACATGGGGGCATACGGCCGCGGGTTAAGCGGAATTAGACACAAGTTACGAAACGTAACGCCATAGATCTTGCAGGTTACGCTCGTATTTTACTATCAGCATACGATATGTATCGCCAAATTTGAGAAACTTTCAGTGGAGGCGCTTGGTGGTATGAGCCTGTTTTATTGGTTTCTGTAATAATGTTTTGTGATGTTGATTAAAATCGTCACATTTAACACAGGATCTTGAAAATGCTACTAGGAGAGATATGTATAAGACATATGCAGGTCCCACCGGCATATTATGGTCCAGGTAGGGATAGTTTACGATGTCGAAATTGTGATCATCTCTTTTGTCGCAACTTCGACAAGAGAGAATTCACGCTTCATTTTTATAGAGATACATCTAAATATGCTGTGCTGTTAGGGTCATCAGTAGTTTTCTTCAAATCCACTGAAAGTGGATATATATCCTTCATTGCGTCATTTATATAGCGATTATCAACGGCGAGAAGATCGTATTTATAGCGTTTGGTGAATGAGAAGGAAGGGGCTTTCAAACGATCTGGTTTTTGAAAGCACCTAAATATATTCCTTTTCATAAGAGAACAGATATAGGTCAGCCAAAATCCGTTCAGCTGAACCATAAGCCTTTACAAGAAAAGGAAATATGTTTTTGCGATTTTTTCTGATTAGCGATATGGGACATCGGATTATTGTCATTTCTTTTATTTGTTGTATGTTTTTCCGTGTGGTTTCTTATCCGTTAAGCAGATTAAGCAGTTGAGATACATAGCGCCAAATATCTTACACGCTGCGACTGATCTTCGTTACCAGCGTGATCTAGCGTCTATATAAAGGGATTGGTAATCGGATTCAAGTGACACCCCCAATAAAAAGAAGAAAAAAATAAATAAAAAACGTGTCCATGCTTCTGATACACCTCACCACTCTGTACCGTATGCAACAATGTAGAAGAAACAATAGAACATGTCCTACTTGAATGCCCAAAACACTACCCCCAATGCGAGGCACTTAGAAACGAATTAAACAAATTCAACACTCCCTTAACAATACCAGCGATATTAAACCCTAAGCCCCCCATTAGAAAACAGGTATTCAAGTCCTTAATAAATTTTATCAAAACTGCTGGCTATTATTCCAGTATATAACACTACCCCCGTGCATGCGCACTCAACTATTAGTACACCAAGTACTATGACACGATGTGATAGAGGCCAAATCATTCTTTCGACTTCAACAAATGGTATGGTTGCAGCGGAGTTACCTTGATACTGAGGGCCGTGTGCACCATAGCCATTCAAAACATTATGGCCTTAATAAACTATCCATATATAACATCCGGTCAAAATGTCACCGACACTTTTAGAAATAAAATAGGCATGGCAATAACGGAGTTACCTTGATACTGAGGGCCGTCTGTTCCACAGTCCTACAAAACAAACGATGGCCAAATCTAATTGAATGCATGGCAACAATAGCACGGCTAAAACGTATATTGCGAGCAGTATTCGGCATAAAATACAGGAAATAGTGATGGCGGAGTTACCTTGATACTGAGGGCCGTCTATCTCATTGTCCTAAAAATACTTTATGGCCATCAAACGATAATGTATCCGGAAATAATACCGAGCTGTTTATTTGTATATTCACCTAGTATTGAATTTGTCGAAATGTTTGGTTATTTATTCATTTGTTTATCTATTTATTCACTTAATTATATATTGCTATTTATATTATGTGACTGACAGTCGGGGGTGCCTGTTGTGGGAGGAAGATATATCAAAGTATTGCATAGAAAAACAACAGAAAACACGAATGACTACAAACCTTCTATTTCATATGATACAGGCACTGCACACCGAAGACCACAGACGGGATGGACAAGACATGAAACAGAAGACGGATGACGATTACAAGAATATCAACAGCGCCTTGGATGACAACGCCGCACAACAAGAACGTCCAGAATCAGAATACTCGACCCTATACCACGCCAGACACGCTACCACATAGATGTCACCGAACTGACGCCTCAACACAGAATATGATCCTTTGACTTTCACGCAATATAGGACGTAGACCTGCCGTCCTGTATCCCAATACACACTCCAGGCAATTGTTACGGGCACAGATTTCTGGAAGAACCTACCCTGTTCCCAAGGGCGTCGTTAGGGAAGTCACCTCGAAAAATGTTGAAGACGCCCTGGTTCTCCCAGTTTTTTTCTGGACGGCTGTGTGTGTACGAATGGGTACCAAGACAAAGGAATCATCCACGCGATTACCACACATATTTATCAGCATAACCTA
Source organism: Hanleya hanleyi (assembly GCA_036873755.1). Taxonomy (NCBI): domain Eukaryota; kingdom Metazoa; phylum Mollusca; class Polyplacophora; order Lepidopleurida; family Hanleyidae; genus Hanleya; species Hanleya hanleyi. The sequence continues at coordinate 89,130 of JAVTVY010024134.1, forward strand.
ACCAATAACAAACTTACCAACTTGTACATAGAGACTCTTCTTTACTTGTATTTATATTTCCCTCTTCTCTCTCATTGTTATTTATTATTTAATTATTTATTTTAATATCTAGTGCTGCAAAAGATCTTAAATTAACGAAGAAATGTACCGTGAAAGTTAAATGAAACATTGAGTTGATGGGCCGCGAAATCCGTATGGGAAGCGGCCATTAAACTACAATTTCAATCAAAAAAAGAGAGAATCGAGGAGAGTGGATGTGAAAGGGAAACGCCTTTAATCTACCGTAACCTGCAACTTATTAAAATTTCCACCATCACCATACGCACGCGCCGCTCGGGAAGAAAACAAATATAAACTCAGAAGCTTGTACTGAATTGAGTTTGTCAGGATGCATCAGCGAATACTCGACATGGTGAAAATTTTATCTCATTAAAATAGAGATAGAACAAGTCTTTCTGGTCTCCGCATCAGTTCGTATAGAAAAGAAATTTGTTTAAATTTGACCGAAAATAAATGACAGCCAATCTACATCACAAGATGGAGTTACAAGCGTCTGGTCCGTTATTCATAATTCAGCCGTCGTCCATTAAAGAATATCCGCGTCCACAATACAAAGACCTATTCCATATTCCATATAACAGTATTAGCACCAAATTGAAAAAGACAGTCATAGTATACATACACATAGGCTTGTTTCCTGCAAGAGAGAAGCGGTCAACAGTTTTCAATGATGCCGGCAAGACATCATGATGTTCCAAAAATATCAAATCCGTATCGCTGATCAGTATTCTTAATTCATACTATTCGTTGTAAAGTCGTCATCCTAAGGATGATGTATTTCAGTCACGCTTTGATTGTGACTGTTCATATGAGTACCATGAGGATCTTGAAGTACATGGGTTCATACGGCCCCTAGCTCCGGGTTAAGCGGAATTAGACACAAGTTACGAAACGTAACGCCATAGATCTTGCACGCTACGCTGGTATTTTGCTATCAACATACGATATGTATCGCCAAATTTGAGAAACTTTGAGTGGAGGCGCTTGGTGGTGTAGCCCTGTTTTATAAGTTTCTGCAACAATGTTTTGTGACGTTGATTAAAATCGTCACATTTAACACAGGATCTAGCAAATGCTACTAGGCGTGATATGTATACGACATATGCAGGTCCCACTGGAATATTACTGTCCACAAAGGGATGGTTAACGATGTCGAATTTGTAATCATCTCTTTTGTCATACAGTCGACGAGAGAGAAGACCCGCTTCATTTTTATAGAGATATGATGTGCCTGTAGGGTTGTAGTATGTAGTTTCCTTCAAATCCAGTGAAGGTGGATATATATCCTTCACTGCGTCATTTATATAGCGATTATCCACAGCGAGAAGATCGTCTATATAGCGTTTGGTGAATGAGAAGGAACGGGCTTTGAATGGATCGGTTTTTGAAAGCGCCTGCATATAGTCATATTCATAAGAGAACAGATATAGTTCAGCCAATAGGGTCAGTTTTCAGTTTTCTTAAACACAGATACTATTAATGAACTTAGACGGTCTATAAGGTCCTGATGAGTGATTGTAGTATAGAGAGTCGAGAAATCGCATGTGGATATATGTCTGTATGTTATGTGACCTTTAGCATCAGGTTCTTCCGTAAGACATTTTGAGTTTTTCAATATCATTCCCAAAATGTTTTTACCTCCTGAAGGGCCCTTGTCAACAGGGTTGAAAGAAGCTTGGTGGTGCAGCTTCTAGAACCAGCTATGAATGTAGCTTTGTATGGTGATTTATGCATTTTGGGAGTCCAGTATACGTTTGGTATATCGTAATGTTTGCTTGGAAGACAAATACCTCTTTCCCTGAGAAACGTTTTGTGATTGTTAAATAAATCTTCCCGAGTAAATTGAGTTTGAGAGTAAGTAGACGTATTTGACGACGAAATGTTTACACTCAGCTCTTCAACCAGCACCTGGTAATATTAATATTTACATATGAATATTATATTATTTGGAGCTTTGTCTGCTGGGACTATGACGAATTTACTCTGGGGATTGGCTAGAACTTCTTGCGAATTGGGGCTTCTCACTACTTGTTTTGCTTTGGAAAGGGTACTTCTGTCAATATTGCGTATTGTTTCAACGACCTTGCTCTTTGTGAGTTCCAGCCAATCAGCGAGTACTGTAGGTTCAACTTTTTTCGTTTAGACCAATCAATAACGCACTGTGACTGGACTAGCTTCTGGTCCGCCTTCAGATTTATTTTTCTCGGCTCTCTATATTTAGGTCCATTCATCACGAGTAATCTTAGATTCTTATCACTCAACACATCAAGGTTTACCAGTCACAACATGCTTGCATGGTGTATAAAGTTCGACGATTCACAATCACAACTATATACAGTATTACCTTTGATGTCTGCGTGACAACTTTACGGTCATATAATTGTAGAATATTCAAGATGGTGGGATGAGTTGAATTTCCGCTTTCAATCGCTTGAAGGCATGACAGTGAGAATATGACATATTTCTTCCTTTTAGTGGACCCAATACCATCAAAAGCTTTTGCTTCTGCAGTGAATATCGAACCTGGTAGTCGATAGGTTTTAGTGTTGGAACTAAAGATAGTAGCACATGCTACTCTCTCACCATCTTTAGAACCATCTGTATAAATAGCCTGATGCGATCTGTATTTCTCTCTTAGTATGCCATTTCTTGTGTATACACGAGCTGGCTCGAGTCTGGCTTTTTATATTTCGTCAATATAATATCTACTTTTGGGGACAGACTTTAAGTTAGTATTACATTGGTCAGTTCCACACTGCAAAGATTCCCTAGTGGGACTTTGAATTTTTTTGTTTTTTTGTTCACTATGGCCTTCAGAAAGTTTGATAGGTCACTGAACCTACAACTTCAAGGTCTAGAGAAAAGCTAATGCGATCGATATATATCGCGCATTAAAAGACACTGTTGGATCAGGACCGAAAGTCCTTAAATTACAACACATTTAAGGGAAGTGGGAAGAGGTGCCGACATACTGACTGCGTCATATGACTTCACAGAATAGTCTTCTGGTAAACCTATTCTAAAGCACATACCAAGAATCTGACGATTCGTGATATGTGTTGTATCTCAGGTACGCTTTTATTGTTCCTGTTCATGTGGCAAACTGGATGATATGACCACACGGCCCCTAGTACTAGTACAGGTATCAAATACCCTGTGGAACGTCACACTGGCAAATGAAATTACCAAAACTCGCCTAGTGCTGGAAGGTATTCGCGTTAGAGATCAACGTGGCCATTTTGAGGAAATAGATCCAGGAAAATTGCTAGTAAAGATGAAAGGACCATGCGATTTCCCAGATTCTGCGATCAGAAGTGCTTTTGAGTTTTATGGTGATGTTCTCTCTGTACAAAAAGAGTTCTATTCTTTCGATAGCGAGTTTGAGACAGGAGTTCGAAGAATTTGGATGACGAAATTCAAACGACCTCTTCCTTCTTCTATTTTAGTTGGAGGTATGAGACTTCCTGTATGGTATAACGGTCAAGTAAAAACATGTTATACTTGTGGTTTAGAAGATCACATGAACTCGAGGTGTCCTTTGAAAAATAAATGCCTGATCTGTCATCAGGAAAGACACCTTAAAAAACCTGTCCAAAGGCCAAACAAGTTCCTGAAGATAACTCAGCTAACGATAGAAAAGATGATTCCTCAGATTCTTACCCTGTTCCGCCCGCAGAAGTTCGAAAAGGACTTTCCGCCGAGGCTCTCGAGCAGAAACAACAGCACTATATAGATTTATGGAAGACTGTAGGCCGTGATGGCAAGCCCACCGAACGTCATCAGAGGATAGTCTCCGCCTGGAACAATGAGAAATCCTCAAACCACTACGAAGTGTCTGGATGACGCGATGGATGAAGGTTGTAATTCGGAAGATGAAGATGTCAGTGAGAGTGAGGTTTGCGATGATGTAGAAGTCAAGTCAGGTGATCAGAGGTCAGGGGATCAGAAGTCGATTTCTGATCAGACTGAAAGTGTTGACATAGTATTAACTCCGGAAGTTGAATTGAAGGGTGACAACTTACCGGATACTGGTAGTGTTTCGGGTCAGAATGCACCTGTGCAGTCTGCGGATTCCTTCATTAATCCTATTCACTCCGGTGTAGATGTAAACTTTACACCAAACGAGGAAGTAATGAAGGAGTTCACAGAAAAAGAAAGTAGTCAACAGTCTTGTAGTAATAAAGCTACCTCGAATCAGAAAAAGAAGGAAAAAGAGAATACCATAGATATCGAATCCGGCAAAGAGCCTAAAATAGTCGATGCTACTCCCACTCCTACCAACGATTCACCCATGCTTTCAGATGAGAAGTATCATGAGTGTAATGATCGTCCATTAAAAGGCGACACTTCTTTGAACCAAAGGTCGAAGGACTTGTTGGGACAAGAGAGAGAGAAAGAAGTTTATAAGAAGGAAAAGAAAAAAGACCACAGAGAACAAATGAAAAACAAAAAGAAAGGTCAAAAAGAATTACCCAAAATAAAACGTACATAATGGCTAAGCTAACCTTATATATCTTGGCTTGGGCAGTTTTGTGTTTTATTTCTATATACAGACTAAAGATGGCTCAGCCACCAACTATCGTTCAGTGGAATTGCAGAGGAGTTTGGCCAAATTTAAATGAACTCCAATTATTAACTCAAGTTTATGAACCATCAGCTTTTTGTCTCAACGAGACCTTTCTGAAGAAAGCAGATAAAGATAAATTTAAATTTCGCCAATACACACCTTATCATTCCTACGCTTTAGACGAAAATGGAAAAGCTACAGGCGGTTCTTCAATATTGGTTAAAATGGGTGTTTTACACAGTCCTGTTGATTTAGTGACGGATTTACAAGCTGTAGCAGTTCGTATTACCTTGAATTCTGTTTTCACATTATGCACGGTGTACACGCCTTCTTCTGTTAGTCTCCGGCTCAATGAACTTCAAGATCTTTACGATCAGCTCCCGAAACCTTGTTTAATGATGGGTGATTTTAACGGTCGTAATATCCTCTGGGATAATGAAGACAATTGTTAAGGTAAAATTCTCGAAAATTTTATATCAAATAATTCTTTGTGTATTTTTAATGATGGTTCTTATACACATTTGTCCTCGGCTCATGGAACCTATTCAGCATTGGATATGTTTATGTTTATGTATACTATGATTGTCTTTTTGAATTTGGTGCTAATACTGTTATGTGGAAAAT